>JBBPOM010001458.1:0-10657 GCA_038091455.1 Leccinum uliginosum | reverse complement strand
CCGATAATGATTTTAAGCCGGGGTTGGCAGCGTCGGTGTGGCTAAAATTCATACCCGTTGTGAACACCTACGTCGAATTCATCCCATCCATCCATATCAACGTAGTCTTCCAAGATAGACCCAGACTCCGAGTCGTCACTGCTCCTCGCCGCTGGGTCTGTGGACTCAGACTCGACCTCGTCGAGTTCCGACTCAGGATCAGTGGAATATTCCGAGTCGAAGTTGATCTGGTCATCGACGTGGGCAGCAGTGTGATCTTGCGCATCACTGATATGTTGGCTTGAATGTTGCTGAGTCGTCTGAGAATGGGTGTGGGACTCCGAGTTTGAATTCATCTGAGTCGTCCGAGTCGATGGTGCATCAGGATGCGAATACGCATGTCCGATGCCAAGTCCCCAATGATAGCGCATGAGCATATCACGATCGGCAAAACTGAAATATATGTTTAGCAGAAAATTGTTCAAATCAGACCCAGACCCACCGATTGACATGATAGTACTTCCAATCATCTGCGTCACCTGCACAAGGAGACATCGCGACCCCATCAGGATGAAGTCGGCCATCAACAAAAGAGGGGATGACATGGCAACCTCTGAGCACATCTGCAGGGTCAACAAAACCAAAAGCATCCTCGTCAGTCATTGGCAAAAAATTGACAATATCTAAAAGGTGCTCCTCCCATCCCGCGGCCGTGGTACGATCCTGTAGGAGTTCAAACCACCGCACCCAAAGAAACTCGATCCGACGGGACCGAAAGTCTTTTGATCCAGGTCCGGTGTATATGATATTGGCGTGGAAGGTTCCAATTACCCGTGCATATCTATACGGGTGGTCGTTGCTGTCTTGATTGGACAATAACATGATGTCTTGGCGATCTTTGCGAGGGTTGATCGTATCAAATTCCCGTCGAAGGTCATAAGTGGTGTAGTTAATACGAAGTAGGTGATGGCGATATATCTTGTTTCCGGCGAACAGCACATGACTCAAGTGTGATAGACGAAGGAGGGTATCGTCGTCTGAAGGTTCCGTGACAATCACTGCGTCCGAGTCGTGAATGGATGCTATGCGGGGGAA
The DNA here is from genome assembly GCA_038091455.1 of Leccinum uliginosum. NCBI lineage: Eukaryota > Fungi > Basidiomycota > Agaricomycetes > Boletales > Boletaceae > Leccinum > Leccinum uliginosum. The sequence goes on along the minus strand of JBBPOM010001458.1, from coordinate 9,583 downwards.
AATATGGGCCTTAAGCTTTAAAACGAAATCCTACTCCGTATTTCCTTCAAGCTCAGTGGTTCAGCTGTAAGGAGTATAGGAGACTAACCGTAGTGGCGGGATCCCTGATATTAATTTGCACAAATCTCGAAAGCTCTTCGGGAAAATTTTGCGATTGACCGATGATGTGGTGTTCGTCAGGTTTGTCCGGTACGGGATCTGCGAGATTGAGTGCATCACGTCTCATGCGGATACGGCGGATGTGAGCTTGCCGCCGCTCTATGGATGCCAACTGCGGTACGTAAGCTTTTCGATTGGTCCTGGCGAAGCGACCTTTGCTTGTGCGGTGTTCAAGTTCTCCCTGGGTGAAAAGTTCACTACACAATAGAATTAAGAAAATGTCGCACATACAGATTGAGTGGAATATGAATCCGTTGTACCGTACATTCGGATTTGCGACGGGTAATCTGCTAGAGCGTGAAGTTTGTAGGTTTGAAGATTAAGTGTCTTCGGTTGCCGTGTCTGCGCATGCACTTTATTTCCCTGAGATTGACTCGATTTTCCTTGGTTTTGTTGTGACCGGCGTCGCATTCGAGCTTCCGCTTCACGATCCAACTCTTTGGTCGCAAAGCTAGCACAAGTAACGAGGGCGAAACTGCGGAGACGATCACCAAGATCTTTTGTTACCATCTCGAAAATATGAAGTGTGTCGTCAGTGTGTAGGCGAAGTTTAGCGAGGCCATGCCAGTGACAAAGGTCAAACAGCAGATGTATCACCTGTGCGTTATGAGGATCCGGTAGCAGTCCGGAAAAAACCGGAATAGAACACTGTCACAGAATCCAGGTCAGCGAATGGACAGAGATTACAACAGAGGACCAACTTGTAGCACATCTTCAAAATTTCTTGCAGCGAACTTCTTCATTTCTGAGATATTTTTATGGAAGCGTCGAATTGTGTCGCGACCAAATGTCGGCACTTGACGAAAACTAGAATCGGATAGTCAATCATCTTATAGTAGTAGATCTTGTTGAAGTACTGAAGCCTCTCACCGGCGATCAACCTCAGCGAGCATAGACCCCTTCAAGCTATCCACTATACGAAGCAGGTGAATAAATACTGCTTTCCATACGCCCAGCTCGAATTCATGCAACAAGTCGACGACCAGCATGAGGAAAAAGTCGAATCCTGTATGACTAAGTCTGTCCGAAAAGGCATTCTTGACAGTACCGGGGTATGCTAGTAACCGACTTCCTGTTCCGTGACGAAAACGAACACGTACCATGGTTGGGACCAGAGACTCGGGCTTGAGAAGTACTTCCACCTGAGGGGTTCCAACGGCATACTGTCCCTCATAAATTATTCGGCGTGCAGAAGCGATCTTCGACCGTCTTTCCGGTGTGTCATGTCGAGATAGGGTATAACGTTGCCGCATATCGTTTTCAGTAGCAACGTCCTGCACCTTATCCTTGGGAATAAGGCAGCGTGGACACGGGCATCCGCCAAGATTGCGAATGTTGGCAATGAGTACCCTATAGTAATATAGCTCTGAGCTCGGCCTCAACATAGGAGAATGAAAAAAAAAACTTTTCAGGGTAGTCCGCTGAGTATGTAAACACCCGAGGGAATAGCCGCCTCTTGATGCCATCTCCACATAGAAATACCATACCGTGCTCGTATGCTTGAAGAAACTCGTCGTCTAAGATGTCTTTCCATTGTGCATGGAACAGCTCCCTGTGACAGTGAGTAAATAAATTATCGCCAGGTAGCTTATCACCTCCGGTATGTTCCATTACGAAGTCGGTGAACTCGTCGGGTAGCTAGAAAGTTTCAAGGATATGATTAGGCTTCATCTCGGGATTCTCGGCAAGCCACGTACCGTCTGAAAATATGCTACATGCGAACAAAGGTTCGCGTTTGGAGCACATCTTTGGTATTTTGATTCATTTCCGAAATTCAGATAAAGGGGCCAAAGTTTGGCGTCGCCGAAATTGGTCAGCTGCGTCGAGTCGGACCAGAACATCATTGCTACAACACGCCGAGGTAAGCTACACTCGCTATTGGGATCTGGAGGACTGTCCTGCAGCTGCCGGTGTGCTGCAAGGAATGCTTCCGAATAAAAGAGTTCACCGTACACCGGCATGTCTATGTCGCCCATGTCGCCGGCCCGGGCCATATGTGAGCGTTTCCACCGTAGGAGATAAGGTTCAAAACGAAACAATTTGCAACGTGATGGATCCGAGAGCGTTTCACGGACTATTGAGAGCAAAGATCGGCGATAAAAGCTGGAAATCGTGTAGTCTCTTGGACCAGGGTGTAACGAGCGTCGGGGAAACGGGATAGAAATGGTGATGCTTCTCTGCATCCAGCCATCGTCTTCAGATAACCAATCTTCTGAATCAGCTTCGTGACTCGGAGATGCTGTGCGAGAGGTGCCGCAGATGCCGGAGCGGGCGAGGTCACGATCGATTTCGGTCCAATTGGTATGGCGCAGGTCTTCCGACTGGAAATCTGGACTTGCGATAATATTGATGAGGCTTTCAAAACCTTTTTTGGATTTATGGGACCCATGACTCCAAAACCAATCCCCAACAAGCCACGAATTCTCGTTCGGGTAGGGATGGAAGGGATTCTTGTAACTAGACCGTTGAGGCGTGGCGACATCGACTTGAACTCCTACTACCCCATGGCCTGGAAGCAGGTCACCCGTGCAGGGATCTTCAGGATCGTGAACGGGAATTGAATCTTCGTCGTACAAGCGAAACAAGCCAAACGAATTTGCTTGAGTGGCAAAGACGGGACGTTGTTGATTTAAAGGGATTGAGATATGTTGAGTCGGAGTGGACGAGTCACTGGTAGATGCAACTAGTGAGGTTGATTGGCCAGGAGTAATGCAACCAGAACCACCATATTCCATGATGCCACGGTTTACTTCGGGTACGACCGTTGCATCTTGTGGAGGTAGCGGCAAAGGAGGCTCCGGGAGCATGTCCCGGAAACGCTGTGGAAGCCGACGGTTGACTCGTCGACCCCTACGGATGGACAGGGGTAATAACGTGTCACAATCAACCTGTGCTCGTGTCAGGATCGGAGTGCATTGCTGATAAATACTAGGAGAGTACTATAACCTACGCACTTCATTCCCAGAGTCCAGCCGAATGTAGGCTTCGTTACTTTGAGTTAAGGCTGTCGCGGACTGCGCTATAGCTAATGGGTTTGACAAGCAAGTCCGACGTGAGAATGGCTGATAATCGTAGTCCAAGGCCCGCTTGAGATTGTGAATCGCTCACCGTCGTTGACTTGATCCTGGCCCAGAGACTCTGACCGAGATGGCAGATTGGCATTCACCGACAAGTTACTACTCTGCAAACGACGCTTCTTTGTCTGATATGCTTCTTTCGCCTGTCGGAGGGCGTCTGCCAGACGTTTCTTGCCCTTTTGACAATTTTTTTTATGTCTAGTGAAGGCAGAAGTGTTGTCAAATACATGGCCACATATGCATGCATGTTCTGCACTTGGAAACATGTCAGTGCCAGTGAATACTAAGTGGAGCGATACTTCGTCAAGTTGGTGGCTGCAGGAGTTCGTAGTCGCTTGTTGCTTATGGCGCTCAGGCTGCAAACCCCAAAAAATCATTTAGTAATTGTGCCAGGCGCGAATTACAGAGACTTACTAGTAAGTAAGCGTGCGCGATAGAGTGGTTTAACAGGTGTGCGCGATAGATAGACCAGTCATGAATTATATCATATTTCTGTATGGCACTTTACTGTATTTACTACTGGAAAGATCATGTACTTCATGATATTTCATGACTGGTCTCTATCGCGCACGTCCCGGTGTATATCGCGCAGCTACGTCTAAATCGCGCGCGAATTATTGGTGTTTGCAGCGTCACATCGATAGAAGCACCAAGTGGTAAGAACTTGAAGTGACACATCATGCATCACTCCTCATCGGGAAGTGGTACCGTGACTTAGTGTGGAACTTTGGAACAAGCGACAAGTAAATACTAGTCCCTCGGCTAGACTGCCGATAGAACGACCCGAATGTAAACGCCGTATGATGTAAAAGAGAGGCAACAGCGGGAAGTGTGGGACTCGGCGGGAAGTGCAGGAAGAAATTCTGGTGCTGTTAATTTGCATTTAATAGAACTTGTGTATGTATAATTTATAAATGTTAAGTTCATTCAGTCTTGAAGCCACGGCTTCTTTTCGTTCCCTCGGGCCTCGAGATGCGCCGAGCATGCCAGTGGCGAACTAATCAACTTTGGAACTTGTGCAAGTTCTGTAAGTAAGTTCGTGTAAGTTCATGTAAGTTCGTGTAAGTTCATGTAAGTTCATGTAAGTTCATGTAAGTTCGTGTATATGATCAAATGGAGTCCGAGTCGAATCAATTCCCTTCCTTTTTCTCCGAGCACAGATCGTAACTTTCCCGGTGACCTGACTAAGCCGGGCCGCCCTGTCTGCTAGATCCGGACTAGTACATAACAGTACGGCAGATTCTCGATCGTAAGTAACAGAATATTAGTAGGGACAGACTCGGAGCGACAGGTGTGATTGGTGCGCAAGTTTCATGAAAGAGAGTCAGAGAATCCGAACGAATAGGACTCGCACTCAGGAGTACACCGGAAATCAGAACTTGTCACCTCATCGTGATGGCAATGCTGTACCTTGGATGCTTTTGCGCTGGCCCAAACGCCGCGGCACTAATGCTTCTATAACTGTATATACGACAGTGAGACCGCCACCAAGTAAGAATTTACTGTTCACTGACACCGTACCAGTATGCGCCTCCCAACTTCCGCCATGCCCTCTGACTTTGTCCCTGCCGCGCATCCACTATCTCCCGTCTACTCTCAGGCTGTAGGTGCGAACTTGCCACACACCTCTCGGTCCTCTCCCAGGAGAATATGTGGTCCAGGGCCCTCCTCCAGCAAGAAACGAGGGCCAGTTTCCGTCATACCTGGGGGAGATGATACTCCCCACTCTCCCAAGAAACAAAAGGTACTAAATACATCGGTACGTGCCAGTGTTCCGGACTAACCTTTATGCTCACGCTATCTGGATTCTGAAGTTCAATGATGAACAAAACCCCGAAGTCAGGGATTACTTGAACACGAAGATGCTTCACCTCGCTCGCATGAGTCGGGATGTCTATACCGCAAAAATCCAATACCAACGGCTTCGTATGCAAGAGTTGAAGATGATGCAAGGGGTTTTGGTGGACGAGTTGGAAGCAAGTCAAGCACGCCTCGACCTGACGGAGAATCAGATCGGACAGATACGCAAACAACTATACTCCCGTGGGGTTGGGGGGATAGCAAACACCGGCGGCGGTAGGGAGCAGTGGTCCTTCCTACTCGATCGTACTACTAGCCATCCTTCACATTGTGCTGACGACCTGAGCTCTCGGGGCTCTTTCCGTGATTTTTATACCGCTCCCCCTTCCTCGGCAGTACCAACTAACTAAATTTCACATCCTATACTACTAGTCGAAATCTGTACTACGTTCTGATACCGAAACTTGCTTGTGATGTTACCGCGTTTTTGCTCCGTGTCGAAGTCTGACGCGATACCAAGACTGCCACTGGAGTCGAACGCCTTGTAAGTATGGAAAGCACGACAGGCATGCTCATTTCGATGATCCGGAGTGCTTCAGAGATATAACTGTACAATTATTTTCGTATGCCATCAACCTCATTCACCCCCTCTAACTAATCATGTTCGAATACCTTCAGTCCAAAACCTGGCCAGCGACAGTAGTGAATCTAGTGATTGCAAACGTGATGCTCCTTGAACATTTTATGTAACCCCGGTTGCGAGACCGCCACCTCCAAACATGTCCTGTCCTACTCCAAGGGACCTGGTCGGAAGTGATCGGTTAAGATAACTGGCGCCGGGTATGCACAACTTGAAATGCCTACGGGTCTGTCAAAATCTGGGGGTTCGTAAGGAGTGACCAATTACCTAGATCTCGTAGGCTCGATTCACCGCTCGAACACACTGTTACAAGTATCTTCGTCAATGCCAAATCAATGGAAGCCTACACGTATGCTGTAGCAGGTTCTCTGTTGATGTGGATTGATGACATTCGTGAATTGCGCAGCACCACTGGAGGAGATAACACATATCCAACTTCAAGTTTGTCCATCGTCTTTGGAAGACACGCATCACTGACGCGCAGATCATTCGAACGCTACAAAAACATTTCGACACAAAGAAATACGGTCTAGTAGGGTAGAAAGTAATTTACGAATTTTGTTATGTACACAATTAGGGAATCACCGAAAGATATACACAGAACTGATTCAGAACTTCCGAGTCAGTGCTTCAGCTTCAAGACCTAGCGACGTCACGGTGCACTGCAATCGAATATTTTGATTGAATTCGGAAGCTTGGAATGGTCCATCTGCGCGGCATGCGATGACAATCCGCAATGGTCTGCAATTCAGGCAAAGGCAATCGTGTACTACGCGGCAACATATCCAACGGCAGTTCAACAACAATACAATCAAGAGGGATGACTTGATCACGGACATAAGGAGATATGAACGTGTAAGATTCAACTTCGTTGTTCAAGTCAGTATCGCCATCAAAAACTCGATATTGACGGGAATCGATGTTGAAGGCCTGGAACGCGCGAGTGCACGCATCCGCACAAGCAACGAACTGGTGGGACAATCGGAACAGACATGAGCACGAAGTTTATCCTGTAGCACTCGTTTCTTGTCATTTTGCCGAGCAGGAACTTGATGAGCACCTGCAATGGATAGAAGTGCACGCACCCCCAAAGTGGGTAGAGTATCCTCACACTCAGAGGTAGATCTGAAAGTGATGCATATGATTGGACCTGATGGCCACCAACGGACGTCAGGAAGTTCGTCAGTGGCAGAGATCGATACAAAAGCGAAATCACAACGTAAACACTGAGTAATTCGACGGAGCGGTGTCCCGTGTCCCTCAAACGCAAACCAAATTGAAAAACACGAACCGTAAAAGAAGCACTCCGGAGTCCGGATCACCGAAATGAGCAGCATTGCCTGTCGTGCATGTAAGCCTATCAGCCAAACTTCCGGAATTCGTACCTGTTTGGTAAGCGCCGGTAGCCGCCGAATCATTGACTAGTACAAACTGACCACTAAGTGGAGAAATATTTAGTATTCTATTCTATGTGACAGGTCCAAATGGGTATCGTAGGGTTTGAACGGCGTACCGTAGTGTGGGTTACGAGGGCTTCCAAACTCGAAAGCGAGTTACGGTTGTTACCGATTCAATTGTTTGATAGGGGCGATCACCTCGCCGTCCTTTCCCCTTTGGTCTGCTTCGAATTACATACGCAAATCATTTACCGCCTGCCGGAACTGCTAGCCAGTAGTCAGTGCTGGCAGCTGATCAAGATATATCGTCAAACTTCCAGCTGAGTCCCATTATCGTGTTCTGTCGACGTAATTATGTTCTGACTGCCAGTGGAACGTGTTATTATACAATGGAGTTCCGATCCAGAGCCGCAAACGCGGTCTCTTCTTTAATAATAATAACGGTATAAAGTTTCTATGCCATCCTCAACTTGCTCCCTACTAAAAATCCATCAAACCGATTCCCCGCAGTTCCTTGCACCCGATTTTAAATCTCTCGCTCTCAAAATGTCCTCCGGTCCCTGGGTACCGGCGATTCAGAGTGAACCCTCAGAGATACACCCGTCTTTCCGACTCGGACAGGTGAGTTTTCCATCAATATTTGATGCTATTGTGCTCATCTCACTATTCGCATCGGGGCATATTCCAGCTGCCAGTAGGGACCCATCATGCTGGAAGCTTTATCTCTCCCGTCCCTTCCACCGTTCCCTCTACTGTAACTGACACACAATTCGAGTTTGCGGCCCCGACGGCTCTGCCAGTGCCAACGCGCGGGAGCCCATATTCACTTTCGCGGAGTTTCTCCGCCTCTCTGGAATCATCAGTTCCTACCTGTAGTGCTGCCAGTGGACGAAACCTCTCCAATGGAAAAGCGGCCAAACCCAACTTGAAGCTTTCCCCAGAAAAGATTAATTTCGACCTCGCAGCAGACCTGCTCATAGTTGAGATCATCAATAGAATCGGGTGGGAAGACGATTCCGCAGAGAATGTCAAAGAGTGTCTCAGCCAAGCTTCCGCTGAAACCGGTACCCGTTCGTTCATATTGTCTAATTAGCGCGGGGACTGGCGTTCAACTACTGTTTTCTTCAGGTACCGCCTGCACCGCAGCCATGCTGAAAAAAGTGAGTGAGCCGTAAGTTTGACCGCACACATTTCAAGCTCAAGTTTGTATCTGGTACCACTAGTTCCAAGATTACAGACAACTTTTACGAACCAAGATGGTGACGACAGCGCTGCCCATCGCGAAAAAGTACAATCTGATCGGAATTGTCGATCCAAATGGTTCGCTCTCAGCGGGCGAGCGAGCGGAAGCCATCAGTGAGCTATGCGAGAATATGCTCGACGACAAAAACTGGAAGATGTACTATCTTCACCACCACACTGGCGACAAAGTAAGTTCCATTATGAGGTGGGCTCATTCTACCACGTTCTAACTTTTTTTCTTCAATCCAAGGGCATCAAAATGTTTTCTAACCCAATCTTTCACGAGTTCCATCATAAGTTTTGGTACAAACACTCGCTCTCACCCCTTCGGCGTCGCGATGTCTGGGCGACGACTCCACTCCGCATGCTTGCCAGTTCTGCCACCGCTGTAAGTACTAATCGGCGTTTCCACATGGTCTCAGGATGGTCATGACATCACCAGCTGGCTTGTGCCCTGCGCCGTGTCGCGCTTGAGAGTTCGTCCGACCCAGAGGATCATCCGCAGGGGGCACATCGAAGTCAGAATGGCCAAAATCGCTACAGCTTATCGGAATACATCGGCATGGAGAGAGAGATCATGGAGGGGATGGAAGGAGCATTACGCCACCCGGATCCAGATGTCCGAGCTCGGTTTGTGAAGCTGCTACACGATCTCCACCAGGATGGGCTGTAAGTTTTTGCACCCATTTGTCACTCCTTGTTTACGCCCGCATTAGCAAACTTATGAAGCGCATGGGCGGGAGAGCAGCGACTCGGCAATCCGGGTTCTATATACCAACCTCACACCAGCTGCAGACGCCGGACATGTACCCTGACTCGGCCCAAGAACACGAGCCTTACTTCCCTGTCGCGTCGGGTTCGCAAACTCAGGCTCAAGCGTCCCAAGTCATTCCTTACAACGATCAAGTCATTCCTTACAACGATGAAATTGCGAATTGGATAATGGATGAACCGTTCCATCTGTAGTGTAAGGCAATCATGAATTCCGAGAGTCCACTGTTGCGAACCCCCAATGTACTTTTATATCGAGACCAAAAAGTGCTCAATTTGCCATCTAGAATCGGTTTTTAACAAGCGATCGCCAATGATTGGTCGACCGACCGATCTACTAGTGAAGTAACATGAACATGCTTGACAGTCGCTACTTGATTGTGTTTAAACTTGACACGACTAGAACGGGGTCTGCAGGACATATAAGTACTCTATGATACTTTGAGTTTCTGACCTTTTTCAACAAGGGCCGGCGTTGCCGGCTGGGCACTTTGCTT
>JBBPOM010001457.1:0-10658 GCA_038091455.1 Leccinum uliginosum | reverse complement strand
TTATTGATCATGTATGGCGTCAGTCATGAGTCACGACAACTTGAAGTGAACAAAGAAAAGACTCGGACTTACAAACATGCAGCAGGTTGCTATCATGCCCTCTGTTGTTGTCGTTCCCCCGAGTTTCTTGCCCCGTCCTGGTGGACCGCCACGTTTCTTTCCCGTGAGGATGCCCTTTCCGGAGTAAAGGACACACGCCATCTAGATTGAGACATTAACTAAATTTAAATGTGTGTGCGCTCCAAAAAACATCGACCTACCTGAGTGAGGACCTCACTTTTGAAGAGGCCGCGGACATCCATGTTAAGTGGATCTTGAAACAGGATGGGCAGAAGTGGTGTGTATTGGTCATTTGGGTCCTGTGGGTTTCGCTTAAGGAGGACAAGAAAAGCCGGGTTGTCGACTCGCTTCCTCCAATCGCCTAGGGAAACAGCATCAGCAAATCATGATTTAGTTGTGCAGATCTGTGTTACTCTGCATAGCAAGTTACAGCTCTTATAGTGCCACAAAAAGGTCCCCCCCTGTACAGTTTGGATACAGTAGGCACAATACTGTGCAAAATTCAATACTCTGTGCAACACTGTACAGACAAAGCCAATCTGTATGCTACTATATCTTCTGTAAAGTCTATGTAGTCTATAGCAACTGTAGACACTATGGAACCCGTATGACCTATAGCAACTGTGGACACTGTGGAGCCCATATGGTCTATAGCAATTGTAGACACTGTAGAGCCCATATGGTCTATAGCAACTGTGGACACTGTGGAGCCCATATGGTCTATAGCAATTGTAGACACTGTAGAGCCCATATGGTCTATAGCAATTGTAGACACTGCAAATCCCTACAGGCTATGCAACTGTGTACACTACATGGTCTGTATGGTCCACAGTAATTGTATACACAGTACAGACTACATTACTATCATCTATATAACAGTGTATAGCATGTAATGCTTGAATGCTTGCCAAGTACTATATGCCGTGTGTCTATCCGAACACTACTGCACTGGTGACGGACTACAACGAATGTATTGATCATGGAATGTGCACTGTTGAACCGGTGTATTCAAGCTGTATTCTACCACAAGTATGCTACTCGCTGTCCATTAGAAATCATCATAACCAATATCACTGCCACCTGACCCCGACCCCGACCCCGACCCCAGCTCCAACCCCGAGTCTTGACCATCCATATCATCAGAGCTTCCACTGTCAGGATGGTTGTCAGAATCACCAACATGCTCATTCCCATGCTCCTCATTGTCTTCACCAGCAGGCACTCCAAACCCGGGCCCATCATCATCTCGACCATTCAAACCTGACTCTGACTCCGAGTCAGATATGTTCATCCCAAACTCATCACCAATATCATCCTCGTTGGCAACACCATTGGAGAAGCCATCCCTATATATTAGGTTAGTACGAGCTAGGAACATTTGTAGTCACCCACATTCCGTCCGCTGCCCAATTAGCCAGCATCTCCTGAAGACGGTGTCCTTTCGAACGGTGTGACATAAGTGTTTCAATGCTGTGGGTGAATTTCATGTATGTAGCCTCAAGTTCCTTTGAATTCAGATTCGGATTGGTGTCCTTGCCGGAAGTCTTATAGAGTGTCAATACAAAATGAACCTGAAACCCGCAGTGAGCAACAACAAAAGGCAGTAAGGATGACCTACCATTGCAGCCACAAGCGCAAGTGCTTTCTTCGGCACGGAGTGTTGAAACTCCGGGAATGTTCGAAGGGACTTGCTGGTGCTCGAGTAAAACACAGTGAGGCACACCTGCTTGAGAACCGGGTGACCGAAGAGTGACTTCCTCCCCTAATGCTGGTTGAATCACTTGTGTGACGGCTACAATAAATCCACTTACACTTGCATCAACCTCTCCCTGCAGGTACACCGACTTGTGAAGGAGTCCCGCTGCCTTGTCTTTGATGAACGTTGTCCGAGCCTCCCGGGGTATTAGAGTTGACGGAGCGTAGAGCGCATACCCCGAAAGGACTGCTTCCTGAACGGCCTTCTTGATGATGCTTCGAAACGATCCTACATCTTCATATAACTGAAAATGATGTCATAGGTATGTTCTTTAATATAGTTCAACGCGTACCAAGTGCGCCATGTCATGCTTGTGGTTACTGAACCCTAGAGAATGGGTAAGTACAAGCGCCAAGGAACGAATACCGACTTACTGGATTCAACTGGCCTCTGCTCACGTTCGTATCGCGTGATGACACCGAGTAAGACTTCGTAACATTCACCGTCTATCGCAGTCTGTTTATCTGGAAGGAATGGATGATTACGAAAGAGGGCACGTCGCATTTCAGCCTTGGCGATCTCCAAGAGCTGTTGCCAGAGTCTGGGGTAAAAGCCAATATGCCATGGCTTCGGCTCGATGGTGTCCTTTCGATTCTTCGAATAGCGGCCACGGCGGCCGTTCAAATCCTCTGGGGCTTCGTATGGATCTGGGGCTTCGGGTGGATCTTGGGCATCGGGTGGATCCGGTGCAGCAGTTGCCAAGCCTCGATCAACTGTACCCACATGATTGCCTCGGACGACAGGTACTCGAGCTCGTTCTTGCTCAGCGACAGGAACCTCGTGTTCCGTCGGGCGTTGTCTCGATGGGCGATTGTGCTCACCGTGTCTGTTTCGAACGTTGGCCAGATGGTGGGGATTAGGAGACCTGCGGCGGCCGTTACTCAGATGGTGGCGACCCATTACATTGTAATCAGTATTAGCCTATATAATATTAAGCATCATCTAGCTTGAATCGAAATAGCTTACGCGTTCGTCCCCACGTCGTACAGCATTGACAATGGTTGTGTTTGAATTAGAGCGAGAGAGCGGCGGTGTGGGGAGGGCGCGATCCCGAACTTGCGACAAGCCTAAAGCATGGCGATGCGGCTGCACGGGGCCTCTCGCCGTGTTCTGTAATGGTTGAGACTGCCTTGAGGGAGCCTTCTGGGTAGGACGGTTGGGGGGTTGTGCTCGAGCACCTCCCTGCGAGGCTGTAGTATCCATTCGATCCTCTGGACTCCGGCGTCCGATTACATCTACTCCGCTTGGATTGTTATCATCACCACGCGGTACTTAACATATATCATGAATTAATAACGGCACGACAAACGGAAAACACGACGAACCACATACCTTCAAATTGCTCATCGTCGAAATCAAATAAGCCGCCGCGTGAACCGTCGATGTCCATTCCGCGGTCGTGATCTCCGCCCTCTAAACTGCGTGCTTGGGGTTCATGGTCGTCGACATTCATCTGAGTTGTTCCAGCATGTGAATTCTGGCAAGACGCATTGTGGACACCGCCTTTTACCGTATTGTCCCTGCGGCGAGCCCTTTCATACTCCTCCGTAGTTTGTCTGCCGACAAATGAGGGGGCTTCAGTCTGCAAGCCGAAACGACCCTCCGGGCCGGACGGTGCAATCTGCTGAGAGTCATCCTCGAATGGATCAGAGTTTGCTTCGTCCAATGCATGAGTCTACTTAATGTTAGCATACAATTGAGTTGCGCGCAGCCATACTGACCTTGGCCCGCTGCTTCCCGTTCCTTTTCTTCCGATGATGTGGAGTCGGAGCTAAACGGTTGACAGATTCATTGTCCAAGAGATCCTTCGCTCGCTCGCGCTGAGGTTGGTCGATAGCCTCAGTGGTCCTCCTCATTTGAGAAAGGTAGCCACCTTTCCCAGCATTCGCGCGGACCGGGCGAGTCATCCCAGGTTTGAACGTGGCAACTGAGGAAGAGCTACGGCGAGTTGGCGCCATGGACACGACTCGCCGAGGGCAGGTTCTTCTTGGCGGAACGAAGGGATGGGAGTGGGAAAAGCCTCGACGAGACCTTGCCGGTGTTCTACCTGTTTATAAACCCCGTCGCTTGGTGCCGCGAGGCCAACATTAACATGATTATGTACCACTTTGGACGGCCCATTGAGACAGTCTTGGTTGTACGTCAAAAGGAAGGCGTGAGAAAAAAAACACGCAGCACTCTAATTTAATAATACTACTCATGTATACCGAAGACTCGGAGGAACGTGACTACGTTGTCAGTTTCGTGGTCAGTTTGAATCGCTTGTGGACACTGCGAGCTGGAACGTCGATTTTGGTCGTCGATGACCTCTCTTGGTTTATCGAATCAACGACACCATGTACACCGGGTTGTTGTTCTCCCTCAGAGACCTCAACGTGGTCTCCGGGTTGCAGTACCGTGACAGAAATTGCTGCCTTTCGTGATGCTCCCGCAATAATAGAGAGGTCAATAGGATTCTCTGCCGTCTTGCCCCCGGGTAAAGCGTGGGATTTGGTCCAACGTGGGATTGACGTTGTCCAGTTGTAGCGCCAAGAGTTTGAAGTCATGAATCTGCGACGATGCGAAAGTGATCGGGAAGTTGGGCCACAAGCCAGTCTGGAAGAGCTCCTTCTGAAGGCAATCTGATGGATGTGTGAGCGCAACCCGAAGTCCTATTGTGTGCTACTTCCTTCACTTCTTGCGAGGCGAGTAAAGCGAGTTGAAGTATACGCTCGTCATCCGAGTCCTTGAATATATATCTTAATTAGCAAGCCATTTCGCAAAAACAGAACGTTACATCTGTCCGATCTGGGTTGGTTGGCAAAGGAGCCGGTCCATCCACATAGAAGCAGTCAACGGCTTGATACAAGCCACCCGGAGCTTGATGACTTCCAACCAGGTCTGACGAAGATTGACATGACCGATGTTCATATTCAGGTCGTCCACATCGGTCAAGGCGAGCGTTTTGTGCAGAAGTCTGAGAAGCTCATTGTCGAGCTCCGGAAGTGGGGTCAAGGCTAGCTGATACAGAATCGTACGGCGTCGTCGATCATGTCAATCTGGAGGGGGACTGACAGGGCGCGTAGCGGCTTCGTGTAGATCGCGGTGAACATGCGAACTCGGTGAGGAAGTAGGATATCATGAGCAGATTTGCCGGTCAGCTCGACGAGCAACTCAATACAGGTTTGCACTGCCTGCCGAACTATGGGTTTGGGCTCGAAAGCTCCAGCCTCCGTCAGTGCTGAGCATTGGGTCGAAAAAATCTGGTGTCAAATTGTCGATCCATAGTTCGAGGAGGCGCAAACCTTGAGACACGGGGTTCGGTGCTCCGCGCAAAGCAAGTGCAAGCGGGTGCATAAGCTATGGAAGGTGAGTAAGACGTAGCAGAACAGTGAGACAAAGTTCCACTATCATATCCCTCCCCATTCCATCTAATGCAAGGAGTTGGCGATTCAAGAATTCCAGCATCTCCAGCAGCAGGGCTGACTTCTTTACACGAAAGTTCAGACTTCCTTCCACCCCCGCTGATAGCGCGAAAGAGGCCTCTGAGCAAGTGGAAGTGATTGGTCGGTTTGGTGGTCTTTGCAGCCAAAGGGAAAAGGCCCATGATCAAATTCGCAAGACAAGACACTAGTAAAGGTTAGTTGGCTGGGGAAATAACTGCAAACTATTGAGTGACGGTGGTGAAAGCCATACACCTGATGCAGTTAGTGAAGAGGCGGAATATGACCGTTTCATCAGGAATCGGTCCTTCGCATTTCATTAAGCCAACGAGGCACACACGGAAACCGTGCAGAAGCGTGCGGAGTAGCAATTGGAACTCTGGAGTAGTGCATGTGGGGAACGTGCGTGATCGCTCACCATGTGTCACCACTTCGGACTTCTCCACTGCGTAAACGACAGCAGCCACGGGGAGAGCTCTCTCAATTTGAAGGACTGGAGACAGCGAGTCGTCACTAACTTTTGCTTTCTCCAAGCGCTTGAACGCACCGTGGAGTACATCCGCCATCGCATCTACTCTGTCCACGCAAGTCTCGAACATAGCACTGAAAATGCAGGCCGCCCTCTGGGGAGTGTCTTTGCATATTTTCGATCAGACCAAACATCATTTTTGCGAAAAGCGTATGAAGTGTGCTTGCGAGGTGAGGATTGTGGATGAAGAATAAAGTTTTGAGACACGTGCGAGCTGATCGGCTGAAAGGTCGATGCGCAGATACAGTGAACAATATCAGCGATGACATCATAAAGCCGATGGGCTACAGAATGCGTCAGTGGCATAGAGGACAAACATCCCATAATCTATCGAAGGATCTCTTGGCTGCCGATACCCTTACCTAAGTAGGATTATCTCGTTGAATTTTTTTTCTAGAGTCTACGGCAGGAGAGCTTTGCGACGGGGAGTGCATACGAAATGTCGCAAGACGACCATAAGGTCCTAGGGTGTTGTGTTGGATTTTGTCTGGACCGAAAGTGAACGCACACACCTTACAAGCTTGAAGTCGGAGTGCAGAAAGAATAAGGCGCTCGCCAAAATCCACGGATCATGCAGGTCACATACGAGACCATCTAAGGAGAGGCTGAGAATAGAGCATTAGTAATCACCATGGGTTTCTTGAGGGCCCGCCGAGTCCGCCCATTGACTTCGATCCACGCATCTTGATCCATGTCCACGTCCACGTTCATACTTTCCGCAGTCGTTGCAGTCTTCGCTCGTACCATCCACATCGGACGAGTCGCCCTGAGACCCCTTCGGACGTCATCTCCCCTCCAGGCCAAGGCCACCGTCCCTCGACCACCCTCTCCATAACACGGAGGCACAATCTCGGGTCAAAGAGCCGCAAGCATAGGTCGTGAACGTACTGGTCAGAGCATGGAGAGTCGAAGTGAACCGAGCGCGAAGATGGTGAGGATGTGCCGGTCTGTAGATACGTAGCCTGAGGTCACGCATATGGAAGGGAGAGCCAAGTCAGCAACAGAAGTTTGCACAAGAAGCAGAATAAGCAAGACAGAGGACTCACGCAAACATTCCGGGACTCTCCATCAGTGCAGGCAACATAGTATGTACCGCATGTCCATCGTCCCACTCCCAGCCTAAAACAATCTCCTCGTCCGCTCTCAAGTCCCGTACCGCAAATAGTGCAAAAGAAAGAGTCGTCGGGTCCGCATCAGAGTCGGATCCGGAACGAGGATCGTCTTGGTCGGAGGAATCGTCCGTTTGTCGCTCTTGCATCCGCGACATCGGAGGGAGGGAAAAAACTACCGTTCACCTTTTGTGGCGGACCATCATCGTCGGAAACGGCACGACCATCCGAAATCGCCTTCGCACACCCTTCCCTATGCCGTATCCGCATCACTTTCATACTCTCCCCCCGCTTCGTTCAACCACAAATGATGGGCCGCACCACAGCGTTTGGCCAACACACGTGTGTCCAGCCCAACACCCCATCCGCCGCCGACCAGCTTCACCTGAGGTCTTGCCATCCCTAGATGAGTGTAACCGTCAAGTGGATCCGCCGGATACGTGGCAAACGATATAATCGCAGCTGTATAGGGAGCTAGAACTTGAAGGGTGGTCGCAGGTATTGTATGGATGACGAGGTGGTATTTGTTGAGGGTGTACGGGTGACTTGGCGTGCGAACGCGAATTGGATGAACCAGATACAGGGGGAGACATGTAATTGGATATAGGTGGTGACGGATAAATAGAGGTATGCGAGAAAGGCGCAGGGTCCGAAGCAACATGCAATCTCGGGGAAGGGGACGTAGGTGAGCGGGTGAACATGTTGGAGCTGGGGGGCCTGAATGTAGAGGGGAGCAAGACATGGATGGGTCGGTGCGTAGCACGGTACGGGGAACGTATAGATCCCCAATATTTTCTCCCAGTATCACCGGCGTCGCATTGTCTAGAGGAGACATGGAATAACAATAACCCGTAGCGATCTCGGTACCTGCACTATGATTAGCATACATATAAATGCAAGCGAGCGATAGAACACAATCGTTGCCTGCGCGAAACCTTCATCGAAATGAAACAACGAAAGTGACCGTGAAATGTATGAAAGAAAAAAAAAGAAAAAGAGAGAAAGAAAAAATCTATTCACCCTTGAGAGTCCACCCTGATGTATCCTCCATCATTGTAGGTCGTTGGTGGCGGGTATACGAGTGGTGAGGGTGGATTGAGAGCGGTGACACCTCTCCAGGCTTCTGCGACACAAAGCAATTGAGTGTGGACGGAAGGATTCGGGTAGATGTCGGGAGGGAATGTGATTGGCGCCAGGGGTAGACTGCTGGGAGCGGTTGTAGCATTGCCATTGGGATGTGATATGCGGGAACTACCAGCAGGTGGTTGCGTCATGTGATGATTTGGGGGGGGGATTGATGGAGACAAGGGATCAGCAGGGGAGAGCATAGTCGCTCCCTTCTTCTTCCTGGACGAACCAGAACCATCGAAAGCGCCTGCCACTGCACTCCCCCTCCTCGATTTTCGTTCTGCGCCCGGGCTCGTCTTCCACTTTGAAGAAGGCTTGGCCACACCACCAATTACCTCGTCTACCGTTGAATTCCCGCCAGTACCATTGATGGTAAGTGTTGCTCCAGCCGCCCCTCCGTGAAGCCTTCAAGCGCATAGCCTTTAGCCTCCCTATTTGGGTCTTGACCGCGCGCTGTTTATCAACGCTCCACCGTGGGATCGCATACCCAACATTTCCAAATCTCAGGTACCTCCCCCCTTGAACGATGCCATGGCACCATCGTGAACAGTCGTCACATGCGATGGAAAAACCATCGTCATAAGTGAATCCACAGATGCACGAGATGGCGTCCGAGTCTGGAGGAGGTATGCTGGGAGGTAGAGGGGGGACGCGAGGGAATGCTGTGACGTCGGGGATGTTTGTGGAGGGAGAAAGGTGGAGAGAGTGGGGGAAAACGGACGTTGTTAAGGGAGTCGCTGCGATGGCGCTGGTAAGGATTTGGTTGACAGGTTTGGGAGGGGTGGTTGGATATGATATGATTGGCGGTGTCGAAGAGGTCGCTAGAGGATGTGAAGGCTGTCTGGACTTGGCGGACAACGCGTCTCTGGAAGTGCTCGGGAGCGGTGGCGTCGCGGCTATTGCTGACAGAGCTGGTGATGGGTGCTTCCGTTTGAGAGGGACGAGTGGAGCGGGGAGCGGGCACTGGACGACATGGGGGGATGCTTGTTCGATAGACGGCAATGTCAACACTGGACGAAGTCAGAGACGGTCCATGTGGGTGAACAACGTGGTGATGAGAGTGTGGTTGTGGGTGTGGGTGAGAGTTGGGGGCGTTGTAAGGGGAGAGACCGAGGAAACCAAGAGCGGCTTCTGTCGCATCGCTGTTCATCGCATCGACTGAAAAAAATGCTAGAGTGGGTTGCTTGCGCGTTGCAGTCGTGGTGGAAGGTGTCGATTGTGGGCGCCAGCTTCAATTTTCTTGTTGCCGTTCGGGTGTCGTTACTGGCTGGCAAGCCCAGTCGCTCTGTGGGCTTCCTGGCCGTAGTGATGGCTTTCCGTTGAGTAGATTGCGCGATTCTTTGGGCTCGACGTGCTCGACGACGACGAGGAAGAGGAAGAGGAGAGAAAAAGGAGAGTTTGTTCCCTTTGCAAAGTGGTCCCTTCACCGAATTCGGTAATAGAATCACCGCCGAATGTCTAGTGTGGTCGAATCTCTCCATCCACTTCTCGGACATTGTCATTGATCCGGAGCTCGTGACCTCTCCGAGCCAGTTGCTATTGCAAGATTGGGATCCCTGCACATGGATATCTGCCGAGGCTGGACAAGCCGTCCACTTTCTTTACTACCCTTATGTCCCGAAGGTCCACACTTGATGAATGCGACGTCGCGAGACGAGTGACCGCAGCAACAGTGACGGGTGCAAGCGTCGAGGAGTACTGAGAGACAATCTTTGCAAGAACGATAAGACACCCGAAATATCATCAAGAGGCAACACATACCTTGGAGTTTAACGATGTGCTTGCTGCGCGGAGAAGACTAGCTTTATTTAAGTACTCTACAGCCTTGACAGAAGCCTTGAGGAAAGATTCCGTGACAATCGTTGGGTGCATTCCCTTTACGAGCATCTTTTCTGCAGCGCCCAGAAGGCTTCGTGCCAGGACAACAACTGAGGTCGTGCCATCGCCTGCCTCTACGTCTTGAGCAACGGACAAGTCAACAAGCTGAAGATAGTATAAGTAGTCACTTCAAACAATCGACGCGGTGTTACCATTTTAGCAGCTGTATGTAGTGCTTGAATACTCCGCAGGATTGTTGCTCCGTCGTTCGTGATGATCACTTCTCCTTTGGAAGTTTGAATCTATGATTTCAATCGATGACTTTGAAGCATCTTGAAGAAGAGATCGAGAAGTCGATACCTACCATTCTGTCCATTCCTCTCGGCCCAAGTGATGTACTAACAGCATCGCTGATGGCTACGCAGAATCGTCAGACGGGTAAGTACGGGCCAATATTATTGACAAACCTTTGGCGGCCACCATGTTGGACATACGGAGCTCTATGGGCTTGACGCGTTCTTAAACTTCGAAAGTGGGTCCAGCGTCATGCGTGATCGAGCACCGAGAATCTCGTTCGGTTTTGAAGACGACTCCTACGGTTGGCAGACTAAGGTGCCATTAGGATCAGAAAAGTTGTAGACGAATTGAGTACTTACTCAAGTTGAACCAGATCATGCAATTCGTAGTTGCCCACCGTGACAGTGTTTGTGTGATCGAGCACCGAGAATCTCGTTCGGTTTTGAAGACGACTCCTACGGTTGGCAGACTAAGGTGCCATTAGGATCAGAAAAGTTGTAGACGAATTGAGTACTTACTCAAGTTGAACCAGATCATGC
>JBBPOM010001456.1:0-10665 GCA_038091455.1 Leccinum uliginosum | reverse complement strand
ATTCCCTGGCAGGGTGTTTCCAAGATGAACAACCATGATCTTTGCCTCTCCAGGCTGACAGTACATTTTGTATTCTGAAATCTTGATGATATTGTGTGATCAGGCCATTGGCTTCCTGAAAACAGTTGACAATCTAGATCATTTGATGCTCACCACTCTGCATTCCCTGGCAGGGTGTTTCCAAGATGAACAGCCATGATCTTTGCCTCTCCAGGCTGACAGTACATTTTGTATTCTGAAATCTTGATGATATTGTGTGATCAGGCCATTGGCTTCCTGAAAACAGTTTACAATCCAGATCATTTGATGCTCACCACTCTGCATTCCCTGGCAGGGTGTTTCCAAGATGAACAGCCATAATCTTTGCCTCTTCAGGCTGACAGTACACTTTATATTCTGAAATCTTGATGATATTGTATGATCAGGCCATTGGCTTCTCAAAAACAGTTGACAATCTAAGTTTTTTGATGCTCAGCACTTTGCATTCCCTAACAGGATGTTTCCAAGATGAACAGCTATGATCTTTGCTTCTTCAGGCTGTCAGTAGTACACTTTGCATTCTAACATCTTGATGATGTGTGATCAGGCCATTGGCTTTCTTAAAACAATTGGCAATCTAGATCATTTGATGCTCACCACTCTGCATTCCCTGGCAGGGTGTTTCCAAGATGAACAGCCATAATCTTTGCCTCTTCAGGCTGACAGTACACTTTGTATTCTGAAATCTTGATGATATTGTATGATCAGGCCATTGGCTTCTCAAAAACAGTTGATAATCTAAGTTGTTTGATGCTCAGCACTTTGCATTCCCTAACAGGATGTTTCCAAGATGAGCAGCTATATCAGATCTTTGCTTCTTCAGGCTGTCAGTAGTACACTTTGAATTCTGACATCTTGATGATGTGTGATCAGGCCATTGGCTTTCTTAAAACAATTGACAATCTAAGCCATTGATGTTCAGTGCTGACACTTTGCAGTACAACATAGTATCACCATTACTACCACCATATCAACCATCAATCATAGAAATATACTCATACTAAAATGAGAGGGATTAGCAGCTCCACACAATACTTGCCTACTTTGATGACAACAATTACCACCCGCAACGACCCAATTATTAAAATCATACTTGTCTGCTAGAAAGTCTGTACTTACAGAACTACACATCATGTGCATTTGTACAGTCCTGAGTACACCTGCAATACCATAATTAATCTGGCACGCTGATATCTTTGCTGATCGATCCAGAACATCCAGGGCTCTAGATCAATTGTAAGATACAACGATCCCCTCGTCATACAATCCTCATTCCCTGTGATGTAACTTTAAGAGGCAATATCACGGGTACCACGGCTCAGCATTTGCCGACCCGGGTCCCAATCCGCACCCGGTACCGGCCCGCACCACCCGTTCGCGTCACTCATCTTGGCGTCGTGCCGTCAAGTCGCGACAAGGAGAGGGCGCCATTATTGTGCGTTCCTTTCCATCATCTCCCCTGAAAAATTGCATTGATTCGCCTAGAAGAGGTGTGAATGGTATAGTTGTTCCTTGGAAATGACGATAGAGAATTGTCTTCACCATTGCCAGGAAGTCACGAGTGGTCGGTCTGATTTACTCAAAACACTATAAAACCCTGCGGCAGTGATTGACATCGCCATTGTGCCATTGTCGCGTCATTTGTAAATTGTGGTCGTCAACGACGTCATGTTGGCGTCGTCGCCGTCGTCATTGTCCGTCGCCGTCACGCTGTTGCATCGGCGTCTGGTGTGTGCGTGCAGCAAAATGTCGTCGCTAGTGATGTTCACTGCCTCTACTGCCAGAAATGTGCGCAAGTATTGCTATAGTGACGACCAACTGTCAGAGTGAGAACACCACTAGCGACCAAGCAAACCTGAACATGAGGGAAATTTTGTCAAAGTGATGGCTGTCTATTGAACGATAGGTGACGGAGAAAACGAATATTGCATTGGGATCCTCAAAGGGCTAGGTATGTAATGTCAGCTGGTCATGATACAAGGAAGAAACAGGGCGCATACAGTCTCATCCTTCTTTCCGGCGAGTAGGCAAGCATCTGGAAATTGATACGAAGATACTTATAGTCACCTGCGTCGTTTTTACTGACATTTTTATGGTGTTGATATGGAAAGGCACCACGAAGCCGTGCATAGGCAAAATGATGGTTTGGGCTTTGCGATCGACGAATATCCTTTGACTTGTCTCAACAGAAACGTCCGGGGTACGACATAAGTCCGATCACTCACCCGCAGTGTTTCCGCTTCGCCCCAAGTTGTATCTCTGGAATCACTTCCATCCTCTCCCCTCCTTCTCACCGAATCCACCCCCTTCCTCTGAATAATTTGCAAGACCGGCTGCCTGCAAGTTCGCGTGGAGATCCGATTGGTGCTTCCTGGTTCTAGTGATGGTCGTCTACAACACCTCCGCTTGAGCGGCTTGCGCAATACTTTTCCGCCGACGGTCTTCTTCCTGGCGGGCGAACCGTTTGGGATGGGGTTCGTCGGAGGTACCTCGGTAGTTTTCGACGACTTTCCCTCTTCCTTGTCGGTCGTGTTTCAGGATGAGCGTCTCTTTTGGTGATTTGACACCACGGCGAGGAACGTTGACTTGTCGGTCCCGACACCGGACAGTGTCGACGAGGTGTAGCGCAGAACTACCCAGATGGTCATAACACGAACACTGTAAGCTGAAGAGGGAAGACTCAATTCTTTCCAGAGTCGTCCACAAGACCAGAGAATCCCAGCACCAAGTTGCACACCATGTTCGCCTTAAGTCGGCGCTCATCTTTGGGTGAGAGAAGTTACTCTGAATCTCTGGATCTGATGCCAACCAATAACCAAATCAGTATCTTACGGAAATTTGAATGTCATAAGCGTACCACTGAAACCCAGATTCTTGACAAAGCTTTTCTCCAGGTCCGACTTTTTTGACCGAACATATTCCACAGCAATTGATATATTTCACGCAGAGTCTTTCCCTGCTTCATTTTCCGTGCCACCTCAGACTGTACGGAGACAAAGAGATCGTAAATCTCTTGTTCATGTGTGGACTCAGATACTAATGCATGAGGCGAATACATACTGACCTTTGAAAGATCGACGATGATACTATGTCCAAGGTTTGCACAATAGCGCTTGTCACGCAGCCCAACAGCCATTAGGAATACGCCCTTGTGAACAATCAAGTCCGTCGATGATTCGGCAATCGAGCGAAGGTGGTAGCCGGTGGTTGTGGACCGAGATTGGATAATAGGGATGTAACGCGCTCCACTCAATCTAGAGCGGGATTCCACGAGCGAAACACGACTCACTCAGCCCACGTCCTTTGCTCCTCAATTTCAGATCGGGACCTTTTGCGCCTTCCCCAACCCCCGTTCCAATCCGGGACTCGATTTGACCAGCGAATTGCTCATGCTTGATCTTGACTTCTTTGTCTAGAATGGTCTCGAGCTTGAGCACGAATGAGCGGCGTCGATGTCAGATTTGCAGCCGTGCGGATGATTTTCTGCCAGAGCAACATGAGAATTCAAACATCATGCCGTGGTAGTCGGTAGTCTCACTAGTTCGTCTTTATCCTTGACCGACATCACGGTCGATAGTGCCGGGGCCATCACGACTTGTTCAGGTTTGTTCTCGAGGTTGTCTATACCTTGATTACTTTCAGTGATCGATTTTTCCCTGATACATTTCTTTGATGCAAGGCGATCATAAATGATGACCAATAACTTCGAGGTTCAAGTTAGCCAATCGATTGTCCGTCGCAACTAGTCTAGTCTTCGTCCGCGGTAGAGCATGGAGTATGACAGAACACGAACCTGTCGCGCATGTCGGGCGAACGCTTGCCAGTCAACCGGGCGCAAATATTTTTTAATGAAACGTACAACTCTTTCCCTTTCACTCTGCACCATGTATGCACTGACAGCGACTCGGAGTCGCCATGCAATACAGTGGGAGTCGAAGTGCGATCTGATAGTATTGCTCATGGGCGGCATGAGGACCAATACGATTTGGGTAAACTTGAATTTCAGGCTGTCAGAGGCACGTTCAGAGGGCCAAAATGTCGAGACCGCGTATACGAGAGAGAGATGGCTTGACGTGATGGACCGCAGGATCGGTCGGACGTCCTGCAATTTGCGAATGCCGACCGCTGAGGAGTGCCAAACATGAGAACTCGTGGCATGAGTGAAAAAGGAAGCATATGTACCGGGAAAGGAATCATGGCAATCAGGCCCTTGTCACCGGGAGTCCCCGTCCATTTAGGCATGACGACCGAGCTTTCGGAGTGAGTCGACATGTTCTTCGTCCGTCACAAGCCGGGAAAGGTAGCGGTTGAAGAAGGACATATCCTCCAGATCACGAAAGAAAATGTCAGAGCTAAGCTAGATACGACATGAAACGAATTACTTTGATGACTTTATCACCCACGGATTGTGTCGCCTCGCGGAAAAGTTTGTGAAGTAGTGGACAGATTGGAACAGTCAGCAGTGGCCATGTGAGTTGGTAGAGTGAGCGAGACCGACGTAATGACGCTGAGTAGTAAATAAGACGACTTCATAAATTGAGATAGAGATAGTCGACACCGGGATGTTTGGCCGTCCGTCAACCTGTTTGACGCTGTCAAATACCAACGTTAGTTGCGGCACGAGCAATTAAGGGGTTGGTGGCTTACATCCCAAGACCCATTGACACCAGAAGCGTGCAAGGTCTTTGGTGAGGGCTCGGAAGGGGTGGAGAGAGAAGCTCTGACCATGCTGGTTCCGAGTCGTTGAGCTTGAAGTGCTGGTAGTAAACATGAATATAGCCGCGACGCAAAAAGCCACCCAGATCGATTACTTACGTCGAACCCATCCATGAAGCGTTCCTTCGTACACGCCTACCGACCTGAAGGGGCATCGTTTATTTTCTATTGAGGACCAACCGGGGAATCAGCACCAGTACAAGGAGAGAACAGACCAAAAAGACATACAGTTCTTTTGCTAGCGAGTTCTTCTGGCTCCCAATTCCACCCACTTGCACTCCGAGGGCGATGGCCAGTATGGCGAGCGAGATGTCTCCGCCGTTGCTCAATGGAAGAAAGTCCTTGCCGGACGATCGAATATCGAACGGATAAAAGTAGTTGAATTCGTGCTTCATCGCGTCCGCTTTCTCCCTCGGGAAGGGCTCGGGATTTGGCCAAGGTTCATCGCAGAAGATGTACTCCCAGGCTTCGTCGGTCATTCGTTGAGCTGTCACGCCCAGAGGGCCGACGGTGTGCCCGGTGATGTCGCCGCCTGTTTCGGTGCCGTGGGTGAGATGGTACGAGACGAATGTGATGATACGAGAAATATACCTTGGAGTAGATGGGCAAAAGTGTAGTAGGCCGGATACAGTGTCGTGGGGATCCCAGTCGACCTTTTGATTTGTCATCATGTCACACGCACATGATTAGGGAAAGCACCAAAAAACAAGTGTGATTAAGATGACAGGTAATCAACGCGGCCTCAGTGATAGTCGACGGAGGAGAGTCAAGTGTCGTGAGGACTACTACATATATATTTGGATAAACATCTGACGTAGTAAATAAGTACAATACAGAGCACACAACACTATGGCTGGTAGTGAAAGGATGCTGAAAAAGTGCGGAGATCCAGCACTGGAGCAATAGCGTGACTCAAAACTACCTAGAACCTGTAGTAGTCACCGCTCTCAGAATCTTCCGTTCCGCTCCCCTTCGACTCATACGTGGCACCTGCGAGAACGTCCGAGTCCAGGTCAGAATCCGAGTCGGGTACGTCGTCTTCATCAGTAGCTGGATCATTATCTGACTCTAGTGTCGATGATGTGTCATCATCATGACCTTCGAGGCCGTCAAGCTGATTATCCGATTCATGAAGGTCAGCACCTGCTATCGAGCCTGACTCGGACTCGGAGGTGAGCGTGATATCATCATGAGGTCGAATTTCGTCATCTGCTTGGTTAGTACTTTCTCTCGGTCTTGAATATGCGTACACGTGGCCAACACCAAGGCCCCAGTGATAACGCATGATCATGTCGCGATCAGCAAATCTAACCAGATCCCATTTTAGATTGTGACCAAGGACATAAGAAAGTCACGTACCGATTGACATAGTAACACTTCCATTCCTCCGAATCGCGCGCGTCGAGGGAGACTGCGCGCCCATCAGGACGGGATTTCCCATCCACGAAAGAAGGTATGAGATGGCAACACCTGAGTACATCCGCGGGGTCGATAAAACTGAATGCGTGTGCCTGATCCATAGCCACAAATTTCACCTTGTCGAGCGCACAATGCTCCCAGCCTGCTGGTTGGTCTAACAGTTCAAACCACCGCACCCATAGAAAATCAAAGCGTCGCGGTCGGTAGTCCTGAGACTCAGGCCCGGTGTAAATGACATTGGCATGGTATATGGCGAGAACGCGACCATAGCAAAAAGGGTGACTTCCAGATCCATCTGTACGCGCCAACAACATGACATCTTGATGGTCAGTACGGGGGTTGATGGCTTCGGTTTCGCGACGAAGATCATATGTTGTGTGATTAATGCGAAGTAGGCGGTGTCTGTAGATTCGATTTCCTTTGAACACCACGTGGTCAATGTGAGATGGTAGGGTCTCAGGATTGTCGGCTGCAAGTATGTTGCCCAGTCGAGGAGGGTTACCGTGGTTCTCACTGTGAATATCCAGAATTCGAGGCAACAGATGTGACTTTAGTTTGAGCACAAAATCCTGTTAATCGTCAATTCTTGTGAACTCGGGAACTCAGAAAGGGTACGACTACCTACCTTCACAGCCGGATCATCAGAGTGCCTTTGCATGAATGCTGTAATGTCTTCGGGAAAATTTTGGGACATCCCAATGACATGGTGCTGCTCCGGTGTGTTTGGGGTCGGATCCTCTTTTTGAAACTCATCCCTTTGTGCGCGAATGCGCCGTATGCGGGCTTGTCGACGCTCAATTGAGGCCAGCTGAGGTACAAACAATTTGCGGTTCGTTCTGGAAAAACGACCCTTGCTCGTACGATGTTCCAGTTCACCCTAAAACCACAATAAGTCCCAAGGATGATAGAATGTGAAAAGTACTGTACAATTTGCGTCGAGTAGGAGTCTGCAGTTCCGTACAGCCTGATCTGTGTAGCATAATCACCGAGTGCGTGAAGTTTGTAGGTATTGAGGTTGAGAATCTTCGGGCGACGATCATTTGCACTGGCGAGAACTCTTGGCTGACTGGCACCACCGGTACTTTCACGTGCCTGCCGCCTTCTACGAGACTCTGCTTCACGGCGAAGCTCTTTGGTTGTGAAGGCCATACATGTTTCCCCTGCGAATTTTCGCAGCTCGCGACCGAGCCTGCTGGTGACCAATTCCAGTATATTGAGAGTCTCGTCTGTATGCATCCTCAACTTTGCAAGCCCGTGCCAGTGTGCAAGTAAAAACAGAAGCCTACAGACTCGACTGCTATGAGGGTGTGGGAGGAGATATTCAAATACAGGGATAGCGCACTGTGATGCGAAACAGAGTCAGTGGGTATTCATGAGATGTAAAAACAGCCGAGGGATACCTGCAACAAGTCCTCAAAGTCGCGTGCAGCCATCCTCTTCAATTCAGAGACATTCCTTTGAAAACGCCGGATTGTGCTGCGACCGAAGGTGGGAATTTGTCGATAGCTGCCGAAATGCGTCAGTTTAACTGCAGAAAGAAGAGAGTTACAATGTTACCAGCGATCAAGTTTGGAAAGTATATCTCCTTTTAGACTATCTAGAATTCGCAATAAATGGATGAATACGGCTTTCCAGACCCCGAGTTCGAACTCGTGCAATAGATCTACAACCAGCATAAGAAAGAAATCAAAGCCTGTATGGCCAAGTCGTTCAGAGAACGCATTCTATTGCACAGTCATAAGTTCCAGCTCACTCTCATCCTAATGCACATCACATACCTGTGTTGGAACCAACGACTCGTCCTTAAGTAATGCTTCAACCTGCGGAGTGTTGACAACATATTGCCGTTCATAAACGAACTGACGAGCATCAGCGACCTTCTCCCGTCGCTCTTCAGTGTCCTTGCGAGCCAAAAAGCGGCGCTGCAGCATGTCCCTTTGAGAAGCCAAATTGTGTAGTCGATCCTTAGGTATGAGGCACCGTGGACACGGACACGCGCCTAAATTGCGTATATTTGCAACCAAAACCCTGTTGGCCAAGCCATCAGTTCAGCAAGTCAAACCTAGTTCAAATGATTCTTGCGTACTTCTCCGGATAATCTGCCGAATAAGTAAATATTCTCGGAAAGAGTCGTCGTTTAACATCATCACAACAAGTGAGGATGATGCCATGTTCATAGGCTTGAACAAATTCGTCATCGAGCAGCGCCTGCCACTGTGCATGGAACAATTCACGGTGGCAATGTGTAAAGAAGACGCCGCTGGGAAGTTTGCTGCCCGAGTTCTCTAGCACATAATCTTTGAAGCTATCCGGCAACTAAATACAAACTTCAGTGAATCAACGGTTCCAGGACATGGCAAAATGATGATTTTACCGCCTGTAAATAAGCCCCATGGATGCAAAGATGAGTGGATGGTTGCCCACGCTCATACTTGGATTCATTGCCAAAGAACACATACACCGGCCACAGTTTTGCATCGCCAAAGGTCGTGAGTTGTGTCGCGTCTGACCAAAACATGAGTGCCACTATGCGACGGGGTAAGTTGCACCCGGGCTCGGGAGGGGATTCCTGCAGGTCAACGTGGGCATCGAGGAAAGCTTTGGAAGTAAATAACTCTCCGTGCACTCGGGTATCACGCGACTTATGTGGAGGATGCCAGCGTAGTTCGTACGGTTCATAGTGGAAAAGGTTGTGATGGACGGGATCCAGGACCTTCTCGCGTATGATTGACACTAGAGATCGACAATAGAAATCAGTAGAGTACTCCTTCGGGCCGGGGTGAAGAGAGCGCCGAGGGAATGGGACGGATATGGTGACCGTGGTACACTTCCAACCGATAGCAACATCCAGCCACTCCTCCGAGTCTGTGGCATCCGGGTTCCCCAACTCTCTGTCGATTGCCTTCCAGTTCGTATCCCGGATGTCCTCTGGACGGAATTCAGAGTTTCCGACAATTTGCAGAAGTTTATTGAAGTTCCTATTCGACTGCTGGGATCCATAGTTCCAGTACCAATCACCAAGAAGCAGAGAGTTCTCGTTGGGATAGGGATGAAACGGGTTGTCGTTGCATGATGATTGATTCCGCGTAGCTTGCTTAGGTCGTGGTGGATTTTTGTGTGAAAGATTCAAAGCAGGATCATGATGAGGAAGAGTTTCTTTGTCGTATAGGCGGAATAGACTGAATGAATTTGACTGTGTGCTAAAGATGGGGCGCGGCCTTGGCATTACATTCAGAGTCGGTGGCGGCTCTGACTCGGCGGATGGCAATGTGGTTGGAGCCGGAGGTTCAGCAGGGACGTTGCGCCCAGTCTCGGCATCTGATGGAGGCAAGGGCATAGGCGGTTCGGGCAGCACATCTCTAAAGCGTAGAGGGAGCGCTCGATTTTGTCGTCGAGTTCTGCGCAGTGACAAAGGTAGTGAGTCATCCACTGGGTCCAATATCGATTGAGGAACCAGTGTCGCCGCCGGGACACTCTCCGAGTCGGTCTGTGGCAAAGGTTCAGCTACTAATTTTCGGGGCGTTTCCCCGGGTCCACAGTACCTGTTGCCCACTGGTACTTGGCTCCTGTGCCACTTCCTGAGTTTGCCTCGAATTTGAGGTCTCCTGCCCGACTTCGTCGATGGCATGATCCGAGTTTGGCACTTGCAGGCGACGTTTCTTGCTTTGGTACAACTCCCTCACACGCCCGAGGGCACTAGCAAGTCTCTTCTTGCTCTTCGAGCAAATTTTCCCATGCTTCGTGAAAGCGCCAATATCACTGAAAGTACGTCCGCAGCCCATACACTCTTGTGAAAATGGTTGGGACATGCGTAGTGTCGAATTAGGAGTACCAGTAACTCGACAGTGGCGTGATAAGTAGCTTGGGAATCAACTTGCAAAGTTCTTTTACCGCGTTGCTTTTTTCCCCGCGCACTGCCGGCAAGAACTCAATTTGATTTGTAGTACCCGGTAGAATTATTTCTCGCATTTTGCGAACAAATCGTTATCAAGGCTTTAAATACGACATGTTCAACCATATAAGTTGTAATTGAAGGTCACAGAAGACGCACTGCTAGCACGTGAAGGGATCTCAAGCGAAAACTGAAGCAACGGGTTCGCGTAACGTTCTCCGGTCACGATTATTTAATGGACTATCTCAAGATGATGTTACGTTCGCTTGTGATAACCAATCTATTTTGTTCAAAATCGTATTTTGACCCCTCGTCATTCAGTTCGACACGATTGGAACGAAGAAACAGCACGCACCTCTGCGAAATGCAGCGGTGTAACTCTTGTCCGCAGAGCATATGATCGGTACAAGCCGTTTGGGCACGCGGGTGGAGGGGGAAAGGGAAGAGACGGTGTCTGTCAATCGTGCTAATGTATCGAGTGTACCATACCACAAGCTCTAAATTCGTCAAAGTAGAACTGAGGCTGAGCCGGTCTGCCCAGCCCTGCAGTACTCGTGGAGGAGCAGAGTTCAGTGGCCACACAAAGAGCCGACGAACCT
>JBBPOM010001455.1:0-10666 GCA_038091455.1 Leccinum uliginosum | reverse complement strand
TGTTGTGGTGGGTGGCATTCCTTGTGCTTTGGTCAGGAATTGCGTCATTCCTCCCACCACCATTTGGACGATGAGACGTTTGGCATCTAGTGTGGGGTGTGCGGTCGCCCAGCGGTCAAGGTGTTCTTTTATCTTGTCGACGATGGGGGACCAGGGTTGGGCGTGGTCGACGCAGTTTCCTATCCAAGCGCCGAGGATTCGCGTGGGGTGCCCGTCGGGCGCTATCCTGATGCCTTCTGCAAGTGGGGCGTCGTCTGGGTGTAGGCAGCGGGTGCGTAGGACCCGGGCCCTGTGGGCAGTCGTGCCGATGGGTATTATTTCTGTCTTTTCGAGGTTGAATTTGGCACCAGAGGCAACGCACCAGGTTTTAAGCAGGCGTTCTAGGGTGTCGTACCTATCGGAGTGGGATAGGTAAACTGTCGTGTCGTCTGCGTATAAGTTTATTTTGACTGCTGTTGTGGAGTGGGGGATGGTGTAACCCGTTATATCTGGGGTGTTTCGAATGGATGCTGCGAGCGGCTCGATTGCCAGGTCAAAAAGCAGGCATGACAGGGGGTCCCCCTGTCGTACACCTCGCGTCACTAGGTAGGGGGCGCTTTGTACCCCATTTATGATTACCCTCGTTCTAGCGTGTCGATACAGGGTGTCGACCGTGTTGATGAACAGCGCTGGGAGTTGGAACGTGCGCAGGGTATTGAGTAGGTATTTGTGGTCGATTTTGTCGTAGGCTTTTTCTTGGTCGAGCGCGACGATGGCGCCATCTTCTTCCATGTAGTCCGCATATGCGCTCATGGTTTCAGCTAAACGTATTGGGTTGAAGATTGATCGCGTTGGAACGAAACCGGATTGATCTGGGTGGAGTAGGTGGCAGGCGTGTTTCGCGAGCTGCGTGGCTAAGGCCTTCGTCATAGTTTTGTAGTCAGTATTGAGCAGAGTGATGGGGCGGTAGTTCTCTATCTTCGTTTTGTCTTTCTTCTTGTATAGTGGGCACATCCATCCGACGGAGAAGTCAGAGTCTGGGTCCATGCCATGCGTCTGTATATTTTGGTACACGATCGTCATACATTTGATTATATCGAATGAGGGGGAGTTTGTTTTGGCTGCGTGGGTGTGGCGCTCAGAGAGAGCTTTCCATAACTCGTAGGGGATGCCATCAAGGCCAGTCGCCGTCCCATTTTTGGAGAACATGAGCGCCGTGCGTACTTGGTCCTCGCTTAGGTGGTGGTGGAGATCGGTGTCCGGGTCTGTTAGTTTTTGGGCGTCTGGGATTTGGGAGAGGGCGAAGTGTTGGGCGGCGCGGCGTGTGGGGTCACTATGGTCGAGGAGGTCTTTTTGTTGGAGGGTGTCATGATAGCGGTGCGCTATGTCCGCCATTTCGGATGACCTGGTGGTGAGTCTGTTGGTTGTGGGGTTGTGGAGGGCGTATATAGCGTCCCTTGGTTTACGGGGGGAGGCGGTTTGGGTCCAGTACTTGTTGATGCGTTCGCCATTCGCGAACCATCTTGCCTGCGCACGTGCCTTCTCGTTCCGGCCTCGCTTTGCTTCTAGGTGTTGGATCTCTTGGCGGAGTAACGCCGCGTTGGTGCGGGGGGTCGGGTCGATGGACTCGATGGTATCGTTTTGTTCCAGCTGGTGGAGGTCGCGCGTGAGCGCCTGTATTTTGTTCTTCATTTTTGCGAGGTTGGCTTTGCCCGCTTTTTTCGCGAGGTCACTTATCTCTTTCTTAAAGGAGACCCAGAGGTGTTGGGGCGCCGTTGGTGTGGTAGGTTGTGACTCCAGCTTGTCCTGGAGCGACATGCCACAGGTTGTGATTCGATCCAGGAGGGCATTGTCGGATAGAAGCGTAAGTGGGAGGGTCCATCTTCCTGGCCCGATGAACGGCATGTGGGGTGGGACATATCTGACCAGTACCATTTTGTGGTCAGATGGGATGATCGTGTCAGTTGTGTCCCAGTCGTATAGTGTCTGGGATATTTGGCGCGTAGAGTATATGCGGTCGAGCCGCGAGAGGGAGTGGGTATTGCTTACGAAGGTATAGGAGCGTGTGGTGGGGTTTTCATGGCGCCATCGGTCCTGCAGATCGAGGTTGTCACGGAATTCTCGTAGTGCTTCTTGTGCGGTATAGTCGTCAGCGCGGGGTGGTGCACGGTCTAGTAGGTCCTCTGTTATGTTGAAGTCTCCAAGTAGGAGGTCCACGCGTCGCACGTTCAGTGCGGTGAGCTTCTGGCGTATAGTTGCCCAGAAGGCCGGGTGTTCTTGGGGGGGGTTCGGGGCATAGATGTTGAGGAGGGTGAGCGTGTTGGTGTCATTCCATTTCAGGGTTAGTAGCAGCGCTCTGCCTGGTATGAGTTCAGTCGTTGTAACATCGCTGGGGCGCAGACGTTCTTTGTTTATGACAAAAGCAACCCCCGCAGAGGCGCCTGGGTTTGTTGGCAAGGCTGAGTTATATACCTCAATGCGTTTACCATACAGAGTTTTGATATCATCTAAGTGTGATTGTTCTAGGTGCGTCTCCTGGAGGCAGAGTATACTTAGTTGTTTCTGGCGGATGAAGCGGTGGACATCCGTCCATTTTGAGGTTTGATGTCGGGTGTCTGAGTTAATGGACGAGCGTCCTTTGATGTTGAATGTAGCGAGTAAGATGTTGGCACGGGAGTTGACAGGGTGGTCACGGTGAGTGCGCGGGCGGTCGTTGTTGTGGGTGATCCTTGGTTCATGGGGCGGGTCTAGGTGAGGGGTGGTTGGGGTAGTAGAGTTAGCCGGTTGGCCACTGGTTGTTGCCAGTATGGAGCCGCTTGGTTGAGCGGGTGCAGCGGGTGAGCTACGGTCAGATGTGGGTGTGTGATGGGTGTGGGGTGTGGGGTTAGCTGGGTGGCTATTTCCACCTACCGTCGCCCTTCTGCCATCATTGAGGGAGGCCCCGGTGGCCTGTGGACCCACCTCTCTGGCATCAGGGAGGCACGAACCAAGACCGAACGAATTTAGAGCTGGGGGGGGGGCCAAATGGCAAAGGAAAGAAGACGTGGGGGCTGATTCTACTCACACCTCACCGCTCAGCCGCTAAGTGGGGGAGGAGGACATGTTCCGGTGTCTCGCGGAGGGTTTATGCCAGGGGGGGAAGGGGGGGCGTGACGGACCGGTGCGCCTTCCCTGAGTATGGCTTCGTCATAAAGACGCGGAAGCCCTTGACCTAAATAGGTCGCCGCTGATGGGTGGGGGGGGCGTAGCTTTCCTGTCCCGCGTACGGTCAGTAAATGTGGGCATGCCCCAGCACTAGTTCGGGTTGTCCCTGTTGTCCCCAGCAACGTGGACAAGGGTTCAGTCGACTGCAGTTCAGCACCCTCCGTCGAGCACTGTTTTCGTCGCTGATTCATTAAGCTTAAGAGACATATGTCGTGCATATGGTGAACGGTGATGTGTGGCATTCTGCAGTGTTGTCACCGTATTACAGGACATGAAAAAATTGTAGGTTGTACTAAGTGCGTGTGGGTTTTGGCCCTATTGGCCCGCAATGCTGTTTCGGTTTATGGTTGCGTCGGTGGGGCTTCGTGAGTTCAGGGGTTTAGAGTGGTTCGTAGGGCCTCGTTCGACCTGTTGGGGGGCAGTTGGGATGTTTTTTCGAGCGTATATGCTCGCCTTGCCCCGCCTTTTGAGCGTGGGAAAAACCGTCCATGGTGGTGGTACAGGTTCAAGGAGCCCCCACGCCTTTGCTGTAATACTTGCTTACAAGCGTTCTAGAATTCGGAAAGATCCGGTAGAAGTGTCGCGAATCTCCGTGCTTACATAAGAACCTTGACCACTGAGTGGCAGTGACTGGTCAACTTGAAGTATGTGACTGGAGTCACTGGACGCTCATGTAAGTACACTCACATGTTCTGAACCTCCTGTTGGGTAGCTCGATCGAAGTACGCGCCCATTAATGCTCCAGATTAAAGAGTCTTGAAGACGCTCTTGCGTCGTGATCAAGGTGAGGACCGTGAGGTACATACCACACCGAGTGTTCCTCCGTTTCGTGTATTTGCGCAGCGAATTGCGCTCTAAACCATATCTCGACACTTCCTGGCATGACTTCCGAGGGCCCTGGTACCCTGCCTTCAGATAAACGAGCGCGCAGGCCCACGACAACCCCCTCTTTATCCTCCAGGTGCAATCGACGCAGTGTCGGACAAGATGAAGCTGAAGCTAGACGAAGTAATACCGCCTGCGGTGCCTGCTCCAACCCACATGCTTAGACACGCATTGATTGCAAGTCATTTCATCTATTACACTTTCCATTGAAGAACTTGCTGGACAATATCCCAGGCTCAGGAATGTCACCAACGGATACGGCGAGCGCTCATCATGATCGGATATCAATTGCCTATAACGTCGCTGGGAAGTTGAAACCCGCCACGAGTGTTTTGTGATTCGTGAAGGATTGACCCCCTGTCTCCTAGTGTGCGACTGCGGTCGAGCGGAATAAGTACAATGTGGAATCATGAAGCCAGGACTATTATCTCTGAGTCTGGAAGAACTTCGCTCAGTTTGAAGCGGTGGTCAGCCAGGAAGTGTATACGGAACCTGGAAAGCGCGGCATGGATCATCGGGCCCGAGTCGCTGTGAAGTTTTGGAATTCAGAAAGATCTGGTACCACTTACGTAAGAACCTTAACCATGTAAGTAAATTCATGGATACAGCCGTAGTACAGGTTTACAGAACATTGATTTCCTGAGAATGTCATTGTTACTAAGTGTAGGGATGCAGCTTCCGTTGTCTGGTTCGGCTCGGCGGTGTTTGTTTCTTGATTGGTTTCGTCCCCACTTGCGGACGTTCAAGTAAGCTGAGTGATCTAGTAAGTTTGAATGCGGATCTGTTTCAGATTTCGCTCCGTCTTCGCAACGTGTTCTTGCATGATAGTGACCGATTTTCCACAAGTCTTCCCCTTCAGTATCACAACCAGTTTATGATTCTGTTCGTGCATTGGTCGTGCAGGGCGTAACTACTTGTGATTCTGACATTCATGATACGGTCCTGTGTCCACGGAGCATTTACGTCGCGATTTCACCTTTGTTTCCGTCGTTCCTCAACACAGTAAGCACTGGCTCAGGACCTCCAGGCCTGGAAAACCTTTCACTTTTGTGTTGCTTTCACAGTCTTCACCTTTCGTCGTCCAAATCATGTGTGCTGTTTCGACTTTCCGGGGTCCAGGACCGCCCAAAAGGCCTTTCTATATGACTTGACGCTTATATCATTACCCTCACACGTTGCGAAGCAGAATGCACGCACCCATACTTGATGCCTGTCCCACCTCCTGTTGAGCGGCTCGATCAAATTACACACCCATGAACGCTCTAGATTAAAGAGTCTTGACGCTCGTGATCAAGGTGAGGGAGGGCTAAGCGCTCCCTCCTAATCCCGCCGCCGTCCATACCGGCCGCAACCTGAGCTACCAAATCACTTATTACACTGATTCCTCGTGGACGTCTCCGACCCTATTTGAACCCACTCAACGATATGCACGAGAAAAGCATTCTCGCGCTTCGTCTATTTGCCCTCTTACTCCATCTCGACACTTCCTGGCATGGCCACCGGCGGCCCTAGTACTCTGCCTCAAGTTGAACCTGCGAGCATGCCCACGACAACCCCCTCTTCATCAACCAGGTGCACTCGATGTAGTGCCAGACAAGAGGGGAATTCAAGCAACCTGGTTGTATGCATCGACGGCACTTCGAACCAGTTTGGTCGGAATGTAAATTATAATTGCCCTCACTCAGGTATAATTGGCATATTTCTTTCAGCTAACGAATATCCTCAGAATACCAATGTGATGAAAATATTCGACATGATCGATCTCGAAACGACCACTCCGAAGCAATATGTATATTATTCCAGCGGAATTGGGACGCGTCCGAAATCATCCAGCGTTCTTGGCCGTATGAAGGAAGCGGTCATGGATAAATTCGACACAGCTGTCGCATGGTTCGTAATGTGTTGCAATTATCCGTGTTTCGTTGCGATGTTATGACTTCACGACAGGAATATAGACAAGAATATCAAGGAAGCATATGGTTGGCTAGCAGAGAAGTATCAGGAAGGAGATCACATATACCTCTTTGGTGGGTCCAGTTCCTCGTTGCAACGCACCTAGTTGTTGACTGTATTGCAGGTTTCTCTCGTGGCGCATATCAGGTTCGGGTTCTCGCAGGGATGATACATGAGGTATGGAGACAACAGCAGTTCTCATCCTCGTGCAGCTCTAAACAGGTATGTCAGGTTGGGTTGGTAAGGACACCAACGGAGAGACAAATTGCGACGTGAGTAACCGTTCCGTGAATTGAAAAATGCCTAACAATGGAGTCGGGACAGGGCCTACAATCACGCTCAAGACATTCGACCAGGAAACCCCGACTCGGAGGCAAAGCAGATTGCCAGGGTATTCAAGAAAGCATTTTCGTGGAAGGACCTGAGGGTGAATTTCATCGGAGTATGGTGATTCCTGTCGCTCTTGTCGTTCTGTAAGATAATCTCTGGAACTAATCTTGTTTAGGGATACGGTCTCGCCAGGGCTTACGAGAGACATTTCCCTTCCGATGTCTTCGTTTGCGTGTCATATTAGACATGCGCTCGCTCTGGACGAACGTAGGGTGAAGTTCATGCCAGAATACTTCTACGGAATGAATCCCCAAACGCATGAGGGAAGGTCAAATTACGTTGGGACTTCCCTTGACGTTGAGCATACTCCAATACCGGCGAACCAACAGTGCCACGGCCACCCTCCTCAGAGTAACAATGATAACACACTCTCAAGACCAGATATCAAGGAGGTGTGGTTTGCTGGCAGTCATTCAGATGTGTAAGGGCCTCTGTTGACCGCGACCACTATAGTGATATATTCCGTGCAGAGGTGGTACGGACTGTCCAGGAAAATTTCACCAGGTCGGCAATGTTTCGTTGCTATGGATGCGTCGAGAAGCGATCGCGTGTGGTCTCGTTCTATACCCAACAAACGTGGTCTGGATGCCAGATGATCTTGATCTTGGCATCAGTAATCCAATGAGCGCTGCCTGGCGAATATCTGAGTATCTGGCCATCAAACATCAAGTGTCCCATAATGGTGTAGGCGATGACGCTCAACGGTGAGATTTTGGTGCCTGGCCGATCCATCCCGCTGATCTTGTAGCACTGTGTAGCATGCATCGGCTGGAACCACGTCATATCATGCCCGGTCAAAAGATCCATGCATCTATTCTGTATGCAAACGCGTACAAGCCGCAAGCGACGCTAGGAGAGGGTTTGGAAATACCCATTATACACATCGATTTCGACAGGGCAGAACTGGACGACCAATTTTGGGAAACAGGTCTCTTTGATAGGACCGCTGCAAAAGAGCTATTATCCAGTTTGGGTGTTTCTCAAGGGGTGGCGCCGATATATCTCGATAGGTTACTGTTCATGCTACGATTCGGTGAGCCTCTTTTCCATCATACCATTACTATCGCTCACCATCCTCAGATGAGGGGAAGCAAAGCGTTAGGGATGTACCTAATTGGCAAGAAAAGTTTGAGAGGATCATTGAGAACCGCAATTGCGCTCCGCTAGTCAGGCTTGTCTCCATCGTCGCCTATTATGAAGCATGTAAGCCGCCTATTTCCGACTCGGAGACGTCGCATAGCAGATAATTTTTCCGTTACAGCGGGTCCCTTGAAGCCGCTCACGGAACCTTCGCAGGCCGCATTTAATGATGCGAAGGAATATCTATGTACCATCCTGGCTGCGCATACACATCGAGATTGTTCCAGAGTCATCGCTCTCCTGAGACCCCTGACGAGGCACGAAATCCTGCGACAGTATATTGTGCCCGAAAATATCTTGGGAAAGTTCGTAAACCTGCTTGATGCGAACATCAAGAATCCGGGGGTGAGCTTTGTGCAGGTCATGGATGGCCTGAACTCCCTATTGCTGTGTGGTGTGTCGATCATATGTATTCATCTGGCAATTCACTCATGACTAGGTAGAGCACACTCAGAAGCCTACGATCGAAAGGCTCGGGGAAATCTACACTAATTCCGGTGTAACAAGACTCTGCAGGATGTTGGAGGCGGAAGGTAAGCACTGCAGTTATGGATGGGTCTGCATATATATGTTTGACCCGTCTTAGACCCGTCCCATTTAATCGCTGCACTGCGCCTGGTGATGACACTCACAACACTCACACAAAATCAGGAAGGCGAGTAGTATTCAGCTATATTCGTGGGTCGTAGTTAATAAGGAACTCTGCCTTAACAGCCGAGACACTGTGCTCTGCAGGAAAGCCTAGGATGAGAGAGCTGGCTAGGAAACATGGGCACATCATTGGTCCCCTCGCTACCGAAATATTGCTTACTTTGTACAAGCCCAATCACTATGAATCAGGCAGGCGAATGCGTCGTCTGTTCTACTTTCTCGCTAATCTATGGCCCGGGTCTCAGGACAATTGGACGTTCGCGAAGCAAAAGTTCGAGAAAATATGGCCAGTGCTCTAGTCCGCGTGAAGTTTCATGGTGACGAGTCAGCTGGAGGACGGGGTCATCGCGAAGAACGGTCGTTGCGTTACATTTTTGCGCTCGGTGAGCGGGAATTCGCGCGCCGTTTTTAACAAGGATTCGACTGGAAATATCCTGTTGTATCAGATAAATATGAGCTCACCGAACAAACGAGAGAACTTATCAGAGAACTGAAAAAGACCGCTCAGAAGGGGAATGCTCATGGGCGTACCGCTGCAACAATAACCCTCCTCAGGCTATCCAAAGGTGGGTTTACTTTCGACGTGTAGCGTCACAAGCATAAGCACAGGCTCACGCCAATCTTTACCCAGCCGTCATCGTCCGGGACTACTTTCGTGAAATCGGACTATTAGACATCTTCATCGATCAGCTGCAACAGAAGGACACTGCATTGCTTGCTGCATATGCCTTGGGTGTCTGTTTGGAACACGGTGAGTGACAATTATTTCAGCGTGAGTCGCGGAACTCAGAATCTCGCTAGACGACATGAAGAATTCTGTGAAGGACAACAAGCGTCTTCCGAAATACATTGTTGGTATGCTACAAGAGGACTATTTTAACGATACAGTTGGCCAAGTCGAAGGGTTCCAGATTTTCGCACATTTCATGAAGCACGGTACTGAGCTATCGTCAATAATTCCCGACAGGACACTGAACCATTTGTGATAGACGATCTACGAAGAAAGGTCAAGGATAACTATAACATCGAAAAGATGCTGGAGACGAAGTTGAGAAAGGAAAAGCTGCACGAGATACGGACGAGCCTCATCTATCTGGATATCTTTCACACTATTGGTAGGCATTTGATATGATAAGTATGATGCTCGTGGCTGAGCTACATTAGACAAGGGCGATACCTGGACTCGCAATCTCGTCGAGAAGAGCTTGAAGCATCTGCAGAACGCTGAATGGAAGGTTCAGAAAGCGGGTGTGGCGATCCTTTCTGCGTTGGCAATGAATGGTATGCGTGGTTGCTGTTCGCTGTCCCGGAAATCGTATCTGACGTCTTGTTACCACAGAGTATGGCGTAGTGGCTATCAAACCTCACATACCTGAAATCATTGAGATGCTTCTCCCCGAGGGTTATCAAGCGGCAATAGCAACTGCTGAGCGGCTGATTCCTCCCAACGAAGATCGTATGCAATCACTTGAGACAATCAACGAGTCCACTGACATTCAAGTTCATCCAGTT
The DNA here is from genome assembly GCA_038091455.1 of Leccinum uliginosum. NCBI lineage: Eukaryota > Fungi > Basidiomycota > Agaricomycetes > Boletales > Boletaceae > Leccinum > Leccinum uliginosum. The sequence continues at coordinate 952 of JBBPOM010001455.1, read as the reverse complement.
ATCTCATCGAATGTACCATCCCGGCCGCCTTCGTGGATGATGGGGCCTGCGTGCGCGCTGCGCAATCTAGCACAGAATAGTGAGTGTTAAGCCCGTAATACCAGCGAGGCGATGACTGGATCTGGTCTCAGAGATATTGCGGGACGCTGCGCGCGAGACGAAAGAATACGGCAGCTTGAAGCATTTGTATCTCTCTGGAACACTCATCCAGGAGAAAGATACATCTCCTTGGCGCGTCAAGACTCCCGATCGAAGTAAGCCACCTTTGTTAGCAGTATTGAGGCTGCACACTGGCACTGAGCACTGGGTACTTCTTTCTTTTAGCCGAAGTCGTCGACATGATTGACAAGGTGATCAAAGCTGTCGACGAAGAGCTTCTTTCGGATTCTTTGGAGGCGACTATTGTAGTCAACGATGATGCCTACCCTTTCAACACCTTGAAGAAGCCGGATTCGTCCACACCTTCGCCCCGTCCTTTATCTGGGAGCATGTCGAGGCTTCACGACGAGTGAGCGATTTATTCGTGACTCGATGTACGTCCGTGACTCACACACCAGTCGTTGCTAAAGATATTCTCTGAGTGACCTCACCTGTCATGTCAAGCGTGACGGCCATGATCCAGTCGCATCTGGTGGATTTGCAGACATCTATCGAGGAACACTTCAAACGAACCTAGAATTTCCTAGTGTACGTTACTTCTTGCGGCAATCACTCGTCTACTGATGAACTCAGGTCGCAATCAAAGCCATCAGAACATACTCGGCTGAGGAATGCAACTTCTACAAGAAACAAAAGGTATGCAGAAATTCCTTTTGGAACATGCTGTGCCTACAGAATTAGTGACACGCGAGCTTGCAGCGACTTCTTCGGGAGATCAAAATTTGGTTGACGTTGAAGCACATCAATGTCCTGCCGCTCCTTGGCACGACAGCGGGTTTTGGTCGATTCCCAG
>JBBPOM010001454.1:0-10672 GCA_038091455.1 Leccinum uliginosum | reverse complement strand
AACTTCTTAAGATATAGTCGTTCCCCCTCGACTATGCTGATCGGAAGCAGCGCAAGTTTCATGATGCTCTAGCACCTGTCCGCTGAGGACGTGGACAACTATGGAAGAAAAGGAAATGGTGGATATGAGCTTTGGTTTTACACCCGACCGCGTTGTGCTTTGTTGTACGTTGAATGGCTCATTGTCGACCGGGAAAACCAACTGACTTCTGGCAGGGTGAGACGACACGCTCACAAATCAATATTCATTTTTCCACTCCCGCTCGGGTAAGTCGTACCCTTCACGCGAACGGGAACACCCATCTTTACGATAATGTTGATCGTATATAAGGCTGCCTCTTTCTTTTCACAACCTCAGTGCCCCCTTCTCTCTCTCTTTCTTACTTCTCTGCAATGCATCACTCTGACGACGAAGACCAGAGTTCATCTGTTGGTCAGAAGCGAGGGCCTTCCAGTGCATTGCAGCTGGGACCTAGGAAAAAGCCGTCCGTGACGTTCTTCGTAAACCTGCGGTTACCGCTGATTACCCTCTGCAGGACCACCCAGGATCCCTTAGTCCACCACGGTCGTCACTTCGGGAGAGCGGTGCATGCTTTTTGTAACGTGCAGACGTTGATCACCAACGGTCTTGCAGTTTTGGGCGACCAAGAAGACGAACGTGCAGATCTATCCACAGCAGCGTAAGTGACCCTTTGTCGATGTGACGTTTTCTTATTAGACACTGTCAGGGAGAGGAAGGAGTGTGCTGTATTTCGCGAGCTGTTGCGATTGGTCCCTGGGCTTGAAGGTAGGCTGATGAGGGTATCAGAAGAGGAAGTTATCCGCATCGCAGATATGGTAATAACCATCCGTGTTTTTGTTTCGTGGGTGAACCTACTTAACATGCTGCTTGGTCGAAGGTTCAAAAAGGTGCAAATGGTGCCAGGGCTGACGACACTAAAGGAATGAAGAGTGCGATTATTGACTGGATCACCCCGAAGGGTCAGTCATTGAATCCTCACATCCCCCGCAATGTCAAAGCGGGCCGCGGCTTTAATCACGAACGTACGGGTGCGCTTTTATGTCCAGCCGGCCTTGATTGGGCAAACACAGAGTATGTATTCCGTGATGTATATTATGAGCTCATCACTAATTGCCAGACATAGGACAAAGACAAAACTCGTCAACGGGCAAATCCAGGTTGCCGGTGATCAATGGCCTATATTCCTATATGCTAATTATACATACGACTCAGAGGACCCCTGGAATGGACTCTTGCGGAGCGGTATCTTAGTTTCCGTAGGCTTAACGACTTATTTTTGGATGTGCCATTGCTAATCCAGGGTGTCACCAGGCGTATAAGCATATCTTCACCTCCCCGAGCTCCGTAGATCAAGAACCTAAAGCGACTCGGTCCGGCAATGCTCGCATTCATGGCATGCGGTCTGTCACCAAAGCATCCCTTGCTTACGTTGCAACTCAAGTATGTTCCAATCCTGTACTTCGCATCTAACGAATCCTGATGCTGGTGAAGGCTCGGTTTGCATTGACATCCGCTCAAGTCTTCTCTCGCACTGATCACGTCACGGACTCGGAACGATTCTACAACAGTATTGTCGAGCTGCTGGACGATCTTGACGAAAGAGATGAGGTTGATCAGTTACTGACATGGTGGAATCGGTATGTGAATATTCCACTTCGGCTCACGGAGATGGGGATTGACATAAAATCAGCCAAGTATTTCCCCTTTATGCTGATGTCGAGCGGCTTCCATCAAAGAATAGTGCATTAGCGAGGATACGTCAGAAGCGTGCGGAATACAAGGAAAGAGGTCAGGAGGATGCCGATGCCTGATATGTGATGGAATTCTGGGGGATCATTTCCATTATTTGCTCTGCTTTCGTTTTCTTTTACTTAGAATAACTTTTGGTTTGTGCTTGATGTCCTGAACTAAACTATGACATCTGTCTCGAAACCCCAATGCCATTGGTGAAGCACATGAGATAGAGGCATATGTCAGACATTGTGTAGTCACAAGTGAAACACTGCTGCACATGCTTTCTGTGTCTCAGACGGAAGAATCTGGTGATTTCCAGGCCAGTATTAGACTAAAGGCAAAAAGTCAGACAGAAGAATAATTGAGAGATCACCTACAAGCATTGAAACCTTGATGGGAATGGAAATATGTTGATAGATGGACTCCTCTGGTCAACAACTGAACTTCTTAAATATCTGACAGTGACTTTGAGAATGATAGATACAACCAGAGATTGCAGAGGTGCAAGTGTTGCCAGCAGCTGTCAGTGAGAGATTGAAACAACATGAGGATACAAGTGGTCATGAATGAAATGTTGCTCAATATGCCCTCTTGTGCCATGCAGAATGATCTGACTATTTTCATGATCAGTGTGGAGATTTGGGCCAGGATTAAATCAAAGGCAAAGGTTGGGCAGAAAAACAATGGAGGGATAATGTACAAGTGTTGAAACCTTGATGGAAATGGAAATTCCTTGCTGGACAAACTTATCTAGTCAATAAACAACCTTCTTGAATGCCTGATGGTGAGTGGCAGCAATGATAAATATGACCAGTGACCACAGAAGTGTGGTGTTGTTCACACTTGTTGGTGAGAGATGGGATGACATACAGATAGAGATATAATGCACATAGTCATGAATGAAACACTGTTGAACATGCACTGTTGTTCCATATGGAGTAATCTGATCATTTTTGCAATTGGCAGTGATCTGACCAGTGTTAAATGAAAGGCAAAAATAGGACAGAAAACAAATTAAGAGACCACTTATGAGCATCAGAGGTATGATGTGGTTGGAAATATGTCGCTGGATGGTTTGGCTTGGTAAATTTTTGAATTTCTTGAGCATCAGAACAGTTCTTCCCAGTCTGGTAAATATGACAAGAAACTGCAGAAGTGTAGATATCATAGACAGCTGTCAGTGAGGGATAGAGCAATGTCAAGATGGAAGTATGATACACATAGTCATGAATGAACGGCTTCTGGACATGCTCTCTTGTGCCAGGTGGAGTAATATGATGATTTTTACAATTGGCAAGGATATGGGCCAGTGTTAAATGAAAGGTAAAAGTTGGACAGAAAATAATTGAGAGACCACTTACAAGTATTAAAATCCTGATGGAGATTGAAATGTATTGCCAAATAGACTTATCTGGTTAATTACTGAGTGACTTGAAAGTCAGATAGTTGGATTCAGCATTGTAAATATGACTGGAAATGACAAAAGTATAGAAGTTGTTAGCAGCTGCCAGTGAGAGGCAGAACAACTCAAGGACAAAAGTATGACATACATGGTCAGGGCATGAAACATGATATTCATTATCTTGGTTGTCATATTGGGGCACAAGTGAAAATGATGATCAGATGCATTGTATGTGATCACAAGTATCAAGTATAACAAGAATAGGCATCCCTGTTCATGTGTAGCTTCATAACAGTTCCTATCATTTATGTATGAGGCATGTGAGAATGATCATCAATATCTGGTAAGTCCAGCTATATCTGACCTGATCAACTGGATTGTCTTACAGATACCATTGTGTGAAGATGTTAAATAAGATAATTATATATAAACCTAGTTCATTCACTCACCGATCCCCTGATGAACGAACAACTGGATTCTGGATTTGCAACGTGGGCTCGACACAATCAAAGCTCTGCCCAAGTGTCTCGTCGAGGTGGGTCCAGGAAATTCTAATCAAACACTCAATATGATGACCCGTAGGTATAGGTCAGGCGCAGAACTGTGATCGAACTACCAATACTGGTGAGTTCTGTTCTTAGAGTGCCAAGTGTTACTCATAATCAGTTTCAAGGTATTGAAGGTACTGTGCTGATCCATGATGACGACGAGCATCCCGCTTCCAGTATCACATCCGCAACCCGACACAGCACAGTATCCCACTCAGGTATGTTCCGCAAGTGAAGACATATTGTTATTAACTTGATCCAGGTGTTACCGAAGACGTTGTTACTCAACATCGCCAGCGCAACCGCGCGCCTCGCCTTCCAAGTAACACGTCACTCCGGGCTGTACATGAGGAGCAGCAGGTGCAACGTTCACGCCACCGTGTCAGCCGGAACAGTTCTGTTTCCAATGACAGGGACTGGGAAACTTTGTTCCAGTTTGGAAAGAACAATGTGAAGACAGTATGTGGCTACTTTGCTAGACTAGAAGGATATCCTCCAGTCTTTTATAGTCTGGACAGAGCTTCACAGGTAGGTACCTTGTTGGGAACAACTGGAAAAGCTGGAGAACTGGCCAGGACTGGCCAGGACTGGGCAAAGGGGGGGATGGTTTGCTGATGAAATCAAATCCCATTGTAGCTTGCCGGAACATTGTCCGCGCCATTCATGCATCCAGCCTGCGTCGTGACGAGTTCATGGATACGATCACAATTGGCAACACGAAGAACTGGTTCAACTTGAAGGACGACACGGGCAATGTAGTCAAGGTGCCTGTATTGGAGCCCTTGTGAGACGTCGCAACACGCTGGGACACCATGTTTACGATGATCAATCGCCTCAGGGTTTTACGACCGGTGAGTAACATTCACGACTTCTGATGAATTCTGCGATCGATTAACTATATCTGTAGGTTGTCGACTATTTCCTCACATTGCCGAATCAAAAAGAACTAGCTGAATATGCTCTGTATCCGTCACAATGGCAGGTTCTTGAACATTTCGAACGAATCCTCCAGGTGAGTTGTTGAACTAGAATCTATTTTCGTATCGCTCCCGACCCTCGCTAATAAAATAAAACAAAAAGGTTCCGCACAAAGTTCAGCAACGAATGTCAAGCGAAAGTCTTCCTCGTCTCGGGAGCTCAGTCCCATCCTTCGAACTCTTCATGTCGGCCTGGGAGATGCTCACCACGAAACAGCCTCAACTGAAAGCATGGATCGACATCGGTCTCGAATGGGCCACTCGATACTATAAGCGCATGGACAATACACGAGCATATGTAGTCGCTATGTGTAAGTACCCGCCATTTCTTTGAGTTAAAACTAATCAGACTAACCAGTCGTCGATCCCGGCATACGTATGTCATGGATCCAGCACTGCTGGGATGAGCTGTACATTGCGTCGGCGGAGGAAATGATACTGAAGCTGGTGAGCAGTCGATCCAGGCTACGGCGTAGCGTACTGACACTTTGAAATAGATGAATGAATACTGACAAAAAGCTCCGCCGTCCAAGACCGCCAAGAAGACCAACGCAGTCCACACGATCGATTTGCTTGCTGCGCAATTCGGCCTCGCGGACATGACGATTCGACGGTCCCAGTCCCAGAGTACAATGATGACGGACAATGAGTATAGATCATATATCAATGGGGACCTTTGGAATGAAGACTCAGACCCGTTGCGATTCTGGGAGGTAGTAAGCATGATTATCTGATCTTTCTTTGACATACGCGTGTAATCGCGGTAATATACAGAGCAAACGGCAAAGTTATCCTACGATATTCGCCATCACAATGGACTACCTTCCGATCCAAGCCTCGGTGGTGCCCTGTGAACACGTTTTCTCCTCAAGTGCGGAGACAGACACAGTGAAACGCAACTGAACTTCGCATACCCTATTCGAGGCCTTGCAAATGCTGAAGTACGATTTTAGAAAGCGTCGGTTGACATTTTCTGTTGGAACAACACTCAACCAGCGCGACCTTCTGGAAGATGAACCCGATGAACCAACAGTCGATGCCGGCGGCAGTTTGGCTGCGCATGAGCAGTCTATTAACGACGTTATCAACATTGCTGGGCAAGAGGAAGGGGTCCATTTGCGGGTCGAGATCGAACTGATTTATCTCGATTGACATGCCGTACTACGTAGTTACATTTATGATGAGCTTGCTAAGTTGATGTTTCACTATCAGTATCACTAGCAATTGACCATGCCTGTGACGCTTGTGACCTTTCGTTTACGGAGCTGGGCACGTGACTAGTAAACAAAGATTCTCAACACTGCCTGAGTCGGTATATCGACCACTATATTGCTCATGTGGATGGAAAATTTAAGCTGGACAAACATCTTTACAGCAGTCGTTCCGGTGAGTTTCAATTGCTCCTTTGATGGCGATAACGCTACATATGAACGTAGGCGCCTTGTATCGAGCAGCTGATCTAGTCAGCGGTCACCCAGTTCTCGTGAAAATCAGTACCTCCTCAAGCAATCTTGAACCCTTGCATCGTGAACGCTATGCACTCGACCAGCTACGCGGGATTGAAGGTGTTCCCAAAACTATCTGGTCGGGAATGGATTTTGATCGGTACTTCCTTGTGTTTGAGGATTTGGGTCCAACATTGGAAGATTTGATCGGCTCCACTGGGTGGCCGCTATCTCTCAACGCCATTGTTTCGTTGGCAGAGCAAATGGTAAGGGAATTAGGCAACGGCACGGGTATGGGTAACCCGCACGGGTCACGGGTGTGGGTGCCTCGTGGGTACGGGTACGGGTCCTCTGGTCGGACACCCATACCCATACCCGGACCCATGGCCCGGGTGACTTACAAACGTGTATGTGAAATTCTTTATCTAGGCACGATGACAAACTATCTAGTACCTGTCAAAGAAGGTTTACCGTAAATATTAAACAACACAGCAAGCCTCCCGAATCTCGATCCAAAATTTCCCCATCCGCACAACATGAGTACCCAACCTACCAGACGTGCAGTCAAGCCAACCGAAAAGGCCCGGTTGGCAGCTGAAGAGGCCTCATCGAGGGCCCCACGGAAGCGCCAACATAGCACAGGCAGCGACAGTGATGGCACACCAACTTTGTCATCTGCGGCTCCGTTGAACAAGGGACCGCGCACCCACGAGGCAACTCGGTCGGTTAAAGACCGGCTCCCGCCATCATCTGATTTGGATGACAATGCGCCGGCAGCATCAACAGATGGTCGCGAACGGTCCCCAAGTGTTGTCGAGATTGACAATCCCATCACCGCCGAGGATGAGCTCAGTAAGTCCGAACTTGCCTACCAATAGTATAACGACGCGTTAACCCATAACCAAGAAAAACTCCAAAGGGATTGGACTTCCCCTATATACGCATTTTTTGATCCCGACCCGGTCATCAGAGAGGTCGACGGGCGTCGGGTTCACGAATTCAAATGCTTGGCCCGTGGTTGCAAGCATACAGTCCGGCGCTACCTGGATACCAAGGATGCCCGGTCGACCGGTAACATGCGTAAGCACGTCCGGTCGTGCTGGGGAAATGAGGTCCTCGAGGCCGCTGGCCAGGCCAAGGACGCCAAAGAAGTCCGTGAACGCATTGTAAAAAGTGTCCTGCGCGATGGATCAATCACCGCCGCATTTGAACGAAAAGGAAAAGGCAATATCACTTACAGTCATAGGCAACTCAATAAGGCCGAAACGCGGTGCGAATACCGACTGATCGCTTGATCTATCTGCTGACTGTTACCCAACCAGCGTTGAGATCGTCCGTTGGGTCGCCGAGAGTCTGCGCCCATTCAATGTCGTCGCTGATCGGGGTTTCTTGATGTTAATGAAAACAGGACGGCCTGAATATTATTTACCTTCACCGGATACGGTCTCTCACGATGTGAAAGCAGTGTTTGTGAAGACTCGTTGCCGTGTAGCTAAAATGCTGCAGGTAGGTCACAATTAGTTTAAACGATACTGGTTATAGGCTGAATTGAACGTACCAGGAATACAAAGGGAAATTACATTTTACAACTGATGCGTGGACATCTCCGAACCACCGCGCGTTCGTCGCATTTGTCGTTCATCTTGAGAAGAAGGGTGAATCACTGGCATTCCCATTAGACATTGTGGAGGTCGCCAGGGTGCGTTATTACATACCTCATTGATCGCGATCGCAACGATCACGATTCACAACGATCGCGATTCGAAACGAGACGGTGAGCTGACATGGACTACTAGTCTCATACCGGGCTCGAGTTAGCTTCGGCATTCCATAATGTCCTGGAGGAATTTGGGTTGGCGACGAAGGTTTGTACTGCCTCAAGATACACTTTACACACCTATTATTGATGCTTGTAGATACTTGGCGTCACTTGCGACAACGCCTCGAACAACGACGTCATGGTCGATGAACTTGCCGGCCTTGCTCCTGACTTCCGAGGAACTTCCAGTCGCGCGCGTTGCTTCCTGCACGTCGTCAACCTGGTCGCAAAGTCGATAATTCGTGTCTTTGACATAAAAAAGAAAGACGTAGATGCCGCACTTGCAAGCGGCGAAGTTGGAGTTGAATGGAATGAATTGTCTGCGCTGAGCAGAGAGGCCGAAGACGAGAGGGTCGACGAACCTGATGATGAACGCGATAACGAAGGAGGGTGGATGGATGAAATGGAATTGATGGGCCGAGAGGACCGAGAAGGGCTCTTGGAAGAGCTGGTTCCATTGAAGTTAGCGCTCACTAAGGTAGCTAGTACTCGTATAACGACTTACCTGCTCGGCGCTCGCTCACACCACCCTCTACTAGATTCGCAAATTGGCCTCCAAGGTGACCAATTCCTCGACCGTGCTTCTTCCTGCATGGAAGCAGATCCTACAAGACCTGGATCAGAATGTCACCAATTTGCCGCGGGATGTCGCGACACGCTGGAACTCAACTTTTGATATGCTTGCGTATGTGCTGACGCACAGGGAAGCTGTAGACATAATTACTCAACGCCGGGACTTGCGGAATTTCGAGCTCGGCGACCATGAGTGGGGCTTCTTGGAGGAATTGCACGATGTCTTGAAGGTGATAACTTGAACGGCGCGCAGTGAATGTGGGCGTGACTGACTTCCTTGTTTAGATACTGAAACACGCTACATTGTTTTTCTCACGCGCCACACCCAACCTTCCGACGGTAATTCCAGCGATGGATGTTATCGACGAGGCTCTCGCGACGAAGTCGACTGACCGCACGCTTGGTCTTCCCATCCGTGCCGCTGTTCGTATTGGGAAGCTCACACTCAACCGATACTATGGACTGACGGACGCTTCGGACGTCTATCGGATTGCAATGGGTAAGCACTCGCTCTCACATCATTGAGCCTCTCAAATCCTCGTTTTTTCAGTTCTACACCCACGTCACAAGTTACTATATTTCAAGAACGCCGCTTGGGAAGATGATTGGATCCAAGCGGCCGAACGTTTGGTGCGCGCCGAGTTCCAGCAACAATACATGTCCATAGCACCCTCGAGCATTGACTCGGATTTGGAAGGGTCGGCTTTGGAGAAACGGGTTGAGGCCTCCAAGGTGTGTAGTATCAGTTTGCTTTTTACTACACGCTCTGCGCCGACGTCTTTCATCTATAGAACATGTTCGACAATATCCCCGCTTTAGCGCCGCCAAAACGGACGGACCTCAGCTGCGAGCTCGATCGCTACCTGAGCACGGACGTCGAACATGTCGAGGACCCCCTCCTGTGGTGGTATGAACACCGTTCAGCCTATCCGTGCCTGTCGCGGATGGCGTTGGACTATCTGTCCATGCCAGGTAAGTACTGGGCCCTTTCATGACTACAATTAAATAACTCGAACGGATGCAGCCACATCCGTTGATGTGGAACGACTATTTAGCCGCGGCCGACTGCTACTCACTCATGTCCGCACTCGGATGTCAGCCCAAACCACCCGCGCGCTCCTCTGCATTGGCCACTGGAGCCCGCTCAAATTTATTAGGGCTGAAGATCTGCAGAAGGTGGCAGGATTGCCGGATCTAAAGCCAGGCGAGGAGGCTGAATTGGAGATGGGGTGGGATTATATTGATACGCTACAGTAGTTTTATCCTTCGCTAGTACAATTTCTTGTGTCCGAGTACGTGTCAGCATGCCTCCTGCCATACCCGCGGGTGAACCCTCCATGGGTGCGGGTACGGGTGGATATTTTTGTACCCATGGGAAAACCCATACCCTTGTTGAGGGTGTGGGTATGTAGCCGGGTACGGGTACGGGTGTCAGGTCGGGTACCCGCGGGTTTACCCATGCGATTGCCTAAAGGGAATCTTCAGCTATAGTTCAGAGAGAAGTTATTCACGGAACCACAATCTACTAGGTAACATGCTTTCAACACTTCCACTCTCGCAGTTACATCTACTCGAATATCAACCCCCAGAATACTAGTATATTCCTCCACCCCGGCAAACCGATGAACAAGTTCTTCCTTTTCGACAAGTTGTCCCTTGCACAACCATATAGGGACCCGCAAACCTACGTGCATGTCCCGTTTCGCAGTGGCTTTTCCAGCTCGGTGACGTGCACCGCATTCTCTTCGTTCAATGTTGATCTCGGAAACCAGGTCAGTCGTCGGGACGACTTGGAGTCGCTGGCCTACCTCTTAGTCTATCTTGCCCGCAGATCCCTTCCGTGGTTGGACTCTAATGTTACACCGGACGAGGAGTTGTCGAAGAAGAAAAAGGAGACCTCGATCACGGAACTCTGTAACACATTACCCTTGCCGTTTACTACTCTTCTTCAGTATGTCCGTAACCTCTCGTTTACGGAGAGGCTGGACTATAGTCACATTCTTGCACTCTGTCGCGCCATTGAAGAGGACCCTTTTCCACCTTCGCCCCCTTTTCCACCTTCGCCCCCTTTTCCACCTTCACCCCCTTTTCCACCTTCGCCCCCTTTTCCACCTTCGCCCCCTTTTCCACCTTCGCCCCCCTTTCCACCTTCG
>JBBPOM010001453.1:0-10689 GCA_038091455.1 Leccinum uliginosum | reverse complement strand
GGCTTTGGCTGTCGTTCCTGTCAACCAGGGCACAACGCAGGATGCTGCGGCGCTTGTCGACTACTACTACATGTATGCCACACTCGGAATGGACTTGACTATATCCGTCCTTTCGCCTCAATACTGCGCTTAGTTGCTGACCAAATCCCACCAGGTTGGGACGCTGCGAGATACGGAATTCCTGCGGATATTATGGCTCGGGCGGACAGGGTCAATCCTTGGGCGTTGGTGTGCCCCGCAGAAGCCTTCAGCATGGTATCATCGACCCTTGAGAACTGTGCATCTACCTTTACTGCTCTGAAGTTTGAACTAGCATCGGCAGGGGTCTGGTTGGTACAGAGTCACTAGACAAAACGTTCAAAGACCGTCGAGAAGGATGCATAGAACGACATCTTCCAGGTGACGTGAGCACATCTAGTCTTCAGATCGGATTGAATCGCTCATGCCCTTGTGTAGGCTTACTAACATTGTCGCTGGTTGGGTTAACCTCCTCGAGTGGACCCGTGAAACCCCGTTGGGGTTTGGTGAGCGGTATAGTCGCTTCCCTGTTCCCTCTAGTTCATTTTCCTGGTAGCGCGACCGCCCTTCCATTTTTTGAGATTACATGCGCTGCAAGGCAAGGCACAGGTGATGATTCCTGCACAAAACAGTGTTTACTTACCCCTGCGCAATTTGTGGTAGCGGGTCGTGACATCTATATAGGCTCACGCCACATGGCAATCTCGGTCCCAGCTTTGCTCGCGGCCATCATATTGGCAAATTCGGAAGAACCATCCCTTTGCTAATGTCATGAAAACCACCACGCTTTTCTTGATCCAGTCAATTAGTTTATGGAGTCCCAAGGAACTGGTGTCCATATTGTCACGAACGCAAAGACTGTTATCGAACTTGGCGCTCCAATCCATGGCATTCTAGTGTTCGCTTCTACAATCAACGTAAGTTTCTGAATTATGATCTGCAGACCATGTATTCATTCACTTCAGTGAAAACAGGCCCGGGGCATCACGCTTCTGGACGTGACGCACTCTCAGTTGCCTGAGAATTACCGTGTAAGTATCCTCTCCCATTGCTCGACCTTGGACATGGTCCCGCCAGATCACGTTCTGACGCAAACAAATCGCCGAATGGTTCGATCATGAACACGCCCCACGGTGCGGAACAGAAATAAGGATGGCCCGCATGACGAGCATTGCGTCTCGCGTTGCTGATATTGAAAAGGAGGCCCGCCGTTAGGATCCAGAGGTTTTGGCGACGCATGGTATATTTGAAGGGACTACTCGAGTCGGACATGCGTGGTGCGCTTGCCGTTTGGGGTCTGACCGCTGACGACATCGATGTTGTCTCGATTCACTGCACGAGTACAATGCCTCGTACCCATGCTAACGCTGTCTCAGCTTGGCAATTCGAAGGGTAGTTCAGCAGCATGGCAAATGGCAGGTCTACTACATGTTCCCTTCGAGAACTATTCGTCTGGATAGAATGCCGGTGTCATGGCAGGTTTGATTTTCCTTCCAGTCGCTCAGAATTCACGTTTCTGCAGTCTTGTTTCGGCTTTGGTCAAGTTGGCGGCACTGCTGTCATTGTCCATCCTCACTACGTCTTCCCTCCGCCTATGGATCCTACTAGTCACGCAACGCGCCACCAGGAGGGTTACAAAGTTATGTCTAAGATGGTGACGTCCAGTTCCTTGGTCAGAATCAAAGATGGACCACCCTACAGCCTTGAGCTTGAACAACCTGTCTCTATAGCTTGTGCGACAGTTGATCCGAAGAAACGCACCTATCCCTATATTGTTAACTTGGACAAAGCCGTGCCATATGACTCTGCAAACTCGAAGACCGTTGCTGAAGCTTTCAGATCCACCGGTTCAGTTGTCGGCGTTGGCGTTGATTAAGGTGACAATTCTTTCGTTGTGTTGTCATTGGGAGTCTCATATTTTGCGTTCCGCTATTCAGAATTGATATCCTCTATCCCGTCGTGGAACCTGACCTTTACTGAGCGTAATTTCACTGAAGCCGAAGTCGCTCATTACCGTCCACAACCATCACCCCCGTCTTCGTTCTCTGCGTGTTGAGTTGAGAAGGAAGCGATCTTCAAGTCAGTGGGCGTATCATTGAAAGGCGCCGGCGGCGCGATGAAGGACGGCTGGGGTACCAACTGTCGCCCTTCACAATGATACTGCGGTTGCTACCCAAAGCAAAGGCATCACGCGTATCTCTTTGAGTCATTCTGAGGTGTGTCAAACGGTAGATTATAGAAGCGCTCCTCCACTCACTCTTTGCAGACCGTCGCCCCGTCGCTTTGCGCAGCCTACGTTGTAGTTCTTGAACATAATGACCGCTCAATAAGGCTTGCTTGCGTCTGTTTACATTTACTAACCCTCATCATGCTGTATACTTATAAGTAGTAGCTGTAACTTACGGTAACACCGAAAATAGATTCTTCCTAGTCTAAGCCCGTGACGGCATGGTTGATGCTTACATATCATAGGTTGACTTTGTTCTCCCAACAATGGCTCGGAGGAACATCTTGTTGGCTCCAAACCGAGAATGCCAGGGTCTCCAGTGGTGATTATCCACATTCCGTCCGCTCTACTATAATGTCAACGCAGTATCGCAGAAACTAATTCAAACAGGAAGGCCTGGCGCTTTAACCTAACGAAACTGTTGAACTTGTAGGGACTTGAACATATCATTGTACGTCTTAGGACTTGGTGTCATGCTGTCGCCTTCAGACACCAAATATCCTGCCATTGCCCCTCTGGTTGTCGCCTTTTTCCATCTTCTTTCGGGTCACCGCAGATCATCGTGGGCTCGTGTACACTTCTCATGAATCTCAGGCTCATCCCACCAGCCATCCAAACAGCAAGAATAAGAAGAAGAAAAAACGCTATACAGATGGAACCGGCGTCGATTCGGAAGGCATCGAACGGATAGTGTGCAAAGTATTCAAGGATTCGGGCGCCTTCAAGCCGCCTGGAGATCTAGTTTTCCCTAGCGCGAGCATCGGTGACTTGCTTGTTGCATGGTTAGTACTATAGTGTTTCTTGGGTGTTCACTGTCGACTATTTCATTGTTTTCGTGTCTCAAGATATCCTTCAGTCGCTTTCCTCGAACGTGAATGGGGTCGGACCCCGAGTCAATCCGAGTTCACACTGGCAGGCGGTCTCAGAGGTATCCCTCAATGTATTTGCGAACAATGTTTTCGCCGAGTCGATTCCTCCCCAGTCGCATGGTTATTTGGATGCCATGAAACAGCTCACTGGCAGGAAGGACCACGTTTACCTTGCCGCGCATGCCACCGTCCGTATCATTGGATCCACTTCTCTGCCTGAGAGCCCTTAACACTATCTGCAATCGATCTGCAATTTCCCTGGCTGGCACTTCTTCAATCACAACATATTCCGCGATTCCATCCTTTCCCAATTCGAACTACCAGCAAGCCTGGACTCGTCCACTAACCAGCAAGCATCACCTCTTTGCATAATCATCACCAATGAGCCTGTAGCTTCTCCATTCACCACTTATAACCATCGTTTTCACAGGTACCACAGACAATCCCATTACTTCTCCAAGCACCACAGATGAGCCCATCATCAGAGTCCCCTTCTAGCTCTGAAATTGAAAGCACAGGGCGAACTGTCGCATCAACAATATTCTTTTTCTCTCTTTTGCGCTCTCGGACGCGTCGTACTTCATCTCCATATGTGCGCATATTGGAGATCCGACCCCACTTGCAGTGCAACTATGAATTCCCGCTGCCTAATATACTGCGTACCTCGACTGGCTTGGTCGAGAGACGCTCAACCAACCTTTGCCGAGTATGCGAAGCCACACAGATCCCATCTCAGATCCAAGATCTGATCTGAACACCGGCCCTCAAGTTTCGAGGAATGCCTGTGACGGTCACAGGTCACGTTTATATATTTAAGTGCACGGCGTCTTCAGCGGTAATGTTCCGTCGAATAACCTCGTTTGTATTTAGTCATGAAGTCGCCCTCACGAACCGATCCTTCAACAACATTCACATTCCTTCCTGAGGAACAGCTACCATGTCTTGTTCAGGCATCAGATTCTTGTCCTCCACTTGTGGAGCCAAACGTTGTCCCTGCATCCGAAAGACTAAGCACTTACTATGACTCTCTGCGGAAAGTCCCTTCTATTATGGTGGGACTCATTTTAGGCGATCGAGAATATTCGCTTATTGTATTTACCAGGCATTCTGTCCTTTCCCAGACCTCCAGCCGTTGGACAGTATCTTGGAACAGTACAAGCAATCCCTAGAAGAGAAGGTGGTGGCAGTGAAGTCACTTCTCCATATCCAACAATTATGTGAAGAGCGTGAGTTGCTCTTGCGTTGCTACCTGAGCCAGGAGGATGTCGAGCGGCTGGCATCTGAGCGGGAGCCGGTCAGGGATGCAGCGACTGTTGGCGCGAAGTACTTCCACGCTGTTTGGCTGCACAATTTGAAGTCGTTTAGTGACAACCTGAGTCTTTGCCTTGTAAGTCGATTCTCAGTAGATCACTGTTCCTTCGCTAACGACGAGTGAAGGCATGACTATTATGTTCATGCCTCCTCAAATTTCCTACGTTGTTCTTCGATTGGGGGTCCTTCGTTTGTCTTAATCGTGTACAAGTAGTGTACTTCAAGTTGTTTCGATTATTTTCATACTGTATGTCCGCCCTATTTTTTTTTTTTTTTTTTTTTTATTATTTTAAATGCGGAGCTAGCGGTACATGTTATGATATGTATCCGATGGACGTTAGACTGTTCTGTTCTGTGCTTGTCGCTATCAATTGATTAGCCTGGCCTTATTATTATCGCTGCGCTCAGTGAGCCTATCATACTGTATTCCTTTACGGGCCCGCCAGTGATTTCACGGGAGGCTCTCGTTGAACATTTCGTTGCGCATCTTTAAATAGGGCCCAAGTTGGCCCGTACGACTAGTATTCGCCGCATCGGGGAATGAATTACATAAATGAACTTTGGTCTTTAATTTGAATATGGACAAAGAAAACAATTTTCTTTCAGCGATGATCACGAAGGAAACGTCCCGACGAGATTTGCGTCATGGGTACATGGAGTGGTTGGGACGTCTGATCTGTGTTATTGCCTATTAAGATGGATCCGCGGGAAAGAATCTTGTTGTGTTCCGCTATCCATCCCTCTTGGAGTCTCAAGAATGGTGCCGGCTGGTTTGGGCCTATGATAGTATGATAGTACATATGACTTTGCCGACCATGCCAGCGCTCGAGGTTTCCCTGTCGCTGGAACGGGTCATCGAGGTTGACACGAGAGTGCAGAAAGAACAAGGTAACGTTCTACGAGCACCAAACATGGGAGGTTGATCTAGTCGATATGATTGCCCACAGTGCGATGCGGCCCAGAGTCCGTCCCTACCGTGACTCCTTGGTTAGCCATGTCGCCACATCGAAACAAGACTTGGGGTATTCAGTGCCATGATGACGTGTCTCGCTGAGGTACTGTTGGCTCGGGTCACCCGGTGGGTATGCTCATGCTCACTGCTCATCAGGCTCTCAGACTCTCAGAGGGTCTAAATGTCCAAAGATTCTTAGAGAAGGGCCGCAGTCACGGTGGTGTCCGCTCAGCGGAGTTTCCGTTCAGCGGTTCTCTAAAATGGCACGAAACAAATCCACTACTAGCTAAGTGATCACTCTAGTTATGTCCGACACGATTCTCACGAATACATGTGTATGCGGTCGTACGTTCACTGACCTTGGAGGTTTCACTAGGCATGAAAAAAGCTGCCGCAAGGGCAAGAAGAGATTATCCAGCGCCCTTGCGAGGGCGAAGGAGGTCTACCAAGTCAAAAAAGCCAGATTAACCCTTTCGAGGTCTGCCAGCGGCAATGAGGATTCGGCTGCTAGCAGTGGCGGCAAGGACAGGCAAGACCCGGAGGATGCTGGTGAAGTTAATGAGCTAGTCGTTCAACAGGTATGGTACCACTTATGATTTGTTTTCTTCGTCACAAACGTTGTGCAGGGCGTCCCCTCTTCTTCGCGTACGCATGAACCATGCCCGGTTGACACTGATGAACCTCGCAACTCTGACGTTGCTAATTGTCTCGAGGTATGCGCTATATTTGAACGAGTCCCATCGACGACGCTGAGTATGTTTAGGATGATCTACCTCTGGCGCAACGTCGGTCTCGTAGACATCACCGACTACCAGTTCGCTTTCGAGACGTTTTACCCGAACCACCTCCACCTCTCCCTCCTTCAGAGTTGGTCACCGATCCTCCCTCGCCATCAGAGCCAGAACATCGCCAATTATCCTCCTCAGGAACGACGACCACACCACACAATCCATCTGCTTTGTCCACGTCCCTGTCCCGTCCCCTACTCAAGACTTTCAGAACGCTCATGAACAAATTCGGTTTATTACGTGCCTATACTACGCAAACCCTTCCTTCCCATGACCCGGATGACCCGTACTCAATAGAACATGTAATCCAACCATCCCCCCATGGCATTCAGCATTCGAATACGAGCAACCCATTTCACCCTTACCCAAACGAGAATTCAATGCGTTTAGGCGACTGGTATTGGAACCAGGGAACACAGAAATCAAGGGGGAATTTCAAGCAGCTTCTTGGCATCATCGGGAACCCGGGGTTTAATGCTGCCGATTTGCGTGGGGTCGCATGGGATTCTATTGATAAAGACCTCGGAGATCATAATTCTGATGCGGACTCAGACATCCCCGAGTGGTTGAGTAGTGATCGTGGGTGGAAATCATCTCCAATCACCATCTCCGTTCCATTCCACAATCGCTCAGTCAATCCAGGGCCCAAGTCTTTCACTGTACAAGGTTTCCATCATCGCTCTCTTATTTCGATCCTGGAGGAGAAGGTTACGGATCCTGTGCAGGCTGCGCACTTCCACTATGAACCATATGAATTGCTTTGGCGTCCCCCTCATAGGAACAAGGATATAAGAGTGCATGGAGAGCTTTTCACCTCCAGCGCGTTCCTTGATGCTCACAGGGAATTGCAGGAATTGCCTCGAGAACCAGGTTGCGACTTACCTCGAGTTGTCGCCGCGTTCATGTTTTGGTCAGACGCGACCCAACTCTCGACGTTCGGAAGCGCGAAACTTTGGCCACTCTACGCGTATTTTGGCAATGAATCAAAGTATCGCCGGGGTCAACCATCAAACAACTCTTGTTCTCATGCTGCTTATTTTCAGACGGTGCGTGATCACGATTGAGGTGCATATTGTCATGTATCTCACTGGTCTGTTACCGCAGCTCCCCGATGCTTTTAAAGATTTTGTAATCAGTCATTCGGGAGGGAAAACACTAAGTGATGTTCTGATGACCCATTGCCATCGGGAATTTTTCCACGAACAGTGGAAAGTCCTTTTTGATGAAGAATTTATGAGGGCTTATAAACACGGTGTCGTGATCACCTGTTGTGATGGCTTGAAGCGCCGTTTCTACCCTCGGATTTTCACCTATTCGGCGGACTACCCGGAAAAGTTAGCTTCACAGTCATATGCCGTTTCAAGCACTTCACTGATTTCCCTTTCTTTACAGGATACTCATAGCATCTATACGAAACCTGGGTACCTGCCCTTGTCCTCGTTGCACGATAATGTTGAGTGAGGTTCAGAATCTCGCGACTGAGAAGGATATGAAAGATCGGCAGCTACTTGCCCGACATGACAATCTAGATCGTATCGAAGCAGTACAGGCTGCACGAGGTCTTATTTATGGAGGTAACTATGCCGTTACAACACCTCAAGTCGAAGCCCTCCTCAAACGAGAATCATTGGTCCCCACACTGGTACTGTCCTTTTGCTATAAGGATCTGCTAATATCTTACTGTTGTAACTGATGTTGTGCAGAACGCGTTCTCGGAGAAGTTGTACATTTTTGGTTTCAATCTTTTTGTCATGCTAGTGGTGGACCTCCTGCATGAATTTGAGCTAGGGGTTTGGAAAGCAGTCTTCGTGCATCTCCTTCGCATGCTTGAATGCTTGGAAGAGAGCAAGATACATGAGCTTGATCGCAGGTATACATTATTTCTGGATGTGTTTTATCCTATTTGCTCATGCTTACATTTAGATATCGCCAAGTCCCGACATTTGGACGGGATACCATTCGCCGTTTCTCTCGAAATGCGTCGGAAATGAAGAGAGCCACAGCTCATGACTTTGAAGACCTCCTTCAGGTCAGTGATAGTATGGATGACCTGTTCAGCTCAATTTGATAATAACCCCAGTGTGCCATGCCTGTGTTTGATGGACTATATCCTGAACCGCATAATTCATCTATATTGAAGCTTCTTTTTGTTCTTTCTTATTGGCATGGGCTTGCAAAGCTTCGAATGC
The DNA here is from genome assembly GCA_038091455.1 of Leccinum uliginosum. Classification (NCBI taxonomy): domain Eukaryota; kingdom Fungi; phylum Basidiomycota; class Agaricomycetes; order Boletales; family Boletaceae; genus Leccinum; species Leccinum uliginosum. Next base: position 2,335 of record JBBPOM010001453.1, on the reverse strand, counting down.
ACACTGACGAGACCCTCCAGATCATGGATGACGTCACTGCATCCCTCGGGGAAGAACTGCGCGCATTTAATACTCATACGTGTCCTGCTTTTCAGACCCGTGAACTGAAGCGGGAGGCTGCGTGTCGCCAGCGTCGCCAACAGCAGTCCCAGTCTCATAAACGCTCATCATCTCAAGCAGTGCCATCACGTCAATCAAAAACCCTTAATTTGCAAACCTACAAGCTGCACGCCCTCGGTGACTATGTGTCTTCAATCAGGAGGTATGGCACCACTGACTCCTATTCAACGCAATTGGTGCGGCGTTTATTTGGGTCCATGTGCATTCTCATTTCTGTCCGTTCACAGGGGGAACGAGAGCACCGTGTTGGCAAAGGAAGATTTCTTCGGACCAGCCGCAAGGATTTTGTTCGCCAACTTACTCAAATCGAAAGGCGTCAGTCACGCATACGACGTATTCGCGAAGCAGTAGATTGTGATACTGTGCACCAGACGACACTAGAACTTCTACCTAAAGACCCCAGGGAACGCTACCAGGTCGGGCAATCGCAAAACTATCCCGTGGATATCTCAGCTTTTTGCCGAGGCAATTCTAATGACCCAGCTGTTAAGGTAACTGGCGTTCTGACAGCACGCCGTTTCAATGACGCGTTGAGTAATGTAAATTTAGGACTTTGCACTCAAACTTAAACATCATCTACTGCCTCGCATCGTAGAAGTTCACGCGACAAACTCGGCGTTCAATGACGATACGAATCCAGTGCTTATGGCTGGGCTCAGCGATGGCTTCGGTGTGTTGCCCGCTGACCCTGATCATGTCATACTCAAAAACCACCGTATCTACCAACACCACGTCCTTCGGATCAATTACACGACGTACGATGTTCGCCGTGCCGAAGATATCTTCAATCCGAACACCGAGCACCGCGACATCATGCTGCTTCACCACTCAGAGCCCGCGGAGAATCGCCATCGGTTTTGTTATGCCAGGGTCATTGGAGTATACCATGCTAACGTTCAGTACATCGGGCCGGGGATGAAGGATTACCTCCCGCGGCGGATGGATTTTCTGCACGTGCGGTGGTTCGAGCAAGTACCGCAGCAAGATTTACATGGTCTTGAGGCTTTGAAGTTGACGGAAATGGGAGACCCTGCAGCTTTTGATTTCGTGAACCCTGCAGATGTACTGAGAGGCTGCCACCTCATACCTGCCTTCAAACACGGAAAACTGCAACGAGAACACGCCACGAGGTCACCCCCTAGTATCGCACAAGATTCAGAGGACTGGAACTACTATTATATCAACAGGTATGTCAGGTCTGTTCGTCTGTAGCTCCCGGCTTATACTAGCGTTCAAGATTCGTAGACCGGGATATGCTTATCAGGTACCATTGGGGTCTTGGTGTTGGGCATACCTACACCCATGTTCCGAGCTCCGACGACGAAAATCAGATCGTGACTGAAGATCGCCCAGCTGTGCAAGCCGTGTTGTCTCCTCCGATGCAAGTCTCATCTGAGTCTCAGTCTCAAGATCATGTAGGAAGAAGTGATGATCCCATTGACTCCGAGTCGGAGGAGTTTGTGCTTCCTCAATGGAATGGCGACGCAGAATTTGAGTGGGAGGATGAACCGACGGATTCCGAGTCGGAGGAAGAGGACAACATACGAACTATGTATGGGCTGTATGATGACGGAGTCGACTCTGATTGAGTATGCATACAATGTAATAAGTATTTCCCAACCAATACCTCTACGAACGAAGTTCTCGATAATCCGATGACCCGCCATTCCAGTGTAAGTGGACACACACAATCATGTTTTGCAGCTAACTTGAACGAATACGTGCACGCGGCGGGGGGTCATATGTACTACTTCCAGGCCCATACAACTTCCAACCTGCTGTTTTTTCGAGTCTCTGGGCCCTACCACTGTAACCAGGTCTTGTTCCCCTCCCTCAGACGAGATTGTCCTCGAAGTGGGGTCTACCCATCGAGGTCGTTGAGAAAAACGACGAGTACAACGACGGATGGTGGCAGGTGAGCACCCTCTAACCGACCTTTCATTTCCGAAGGGTCACGCATCACATTAGTCTGGTGACCAGCCCGTCTATGATGTTGCCGCGTTGAGAGGCAAACCATCGATACCAAGATGACGACTCCGATACAATAAACGACGACGACGTCTTTATTCCCGTCACTATCGTCGTCCCCAACTCCCAATCCAATCCTGTCCCCATCCCCGTTCTACCCCCGGTCCTCTCGCCCCAACGTAACGACGACATCAGCAAGACTGCAAAAAGTCTGGATTGACTGGATTGAACTGGATTGACTGGAGCC
>JBBPOM010001452.1:0-10701 GCA_038091455.1 Leccinum uliginosum | reverse complement strand
CGGAGGGACGGGTGGGTGAGAATCGCCTGTAACGTAGCCGTAGACTTTTCGTACGTCTTCATAATCTAATAGTCCGTGAGCACACCAGCCGGTTATCCCATAGAATGAGGCAATTACCTCTATGTCGCCCGCCGCCGTCTCGACGGTCATCAAGGTAGATTCCAAGTTCTGTAGAGCGCCAAGTCACTTTGCCAACACGTCCTCCAAGCTTTTCTTGAACCGGAGGTGCGCGAGCGCGATCGACTTTTGTTGTCGTTGCAGAGCCATCGAAATGCGCTTGGTCGTTCTGGAGTGCATCAGGTCAATTGCGCTCGACGGGAAAAGATATAAAGTTTCGCTCACTCGTCTACTTTGCCGTGTAAGCGATCGACTTGATCTTGAAGGTTCGACATAGCGGTCTTCAGCTCGAGAATACCTCTGTCGAGGTCGTCGCACACAAACTTGACCACCTAGGAGCATCACATCACCATCAGTATCCCCGCACTGAAGCAAGCATACCAAACCGACGCACATCCTTGTCCTGCACCAAGACCCTCCTGTCCCTCTCCAGGTATCTCGACAACACTCTGGTATCAGTCTCGCTCAGCGAAACCCCAGGCAAGACTTTGGACCCAAACGCCTTGCGAAACCCTGCAACCGTGTAGAGCCTGTCTACGAAACACATTCCGCCCAAAGACCCAGCCACGGCGTCGGCAGCTCGCTCGACCAGCTTGAGCATCACATACTCTCCCTCCACTCTCTTCCACATCTCCGCTTCGCTGTATGCGTCGTCTGACCGTACGATGTCCAGCTGCTCCATCGCCCACCAAAAAGGTTTCCCTACCAGGAACGACACGATGCGGTAGGGCAGCCAGCCGGGATCATACACGGACTGTTGGGAAGTCAAGAATTGCGAGAGTGGCACGAAGGTGTTCGCGCGTTGTAGTTCGGTCCTTACTAGTACGTTGCCATTAGCTTTCACCTTCAGAAATAGAAAGAGAGGCCTAAGAAAGAGCACGCACGATGGTTGAGGCGAGTCCGAGTGGCTTGCCGACGCCATCGTATCAAAGGTTCTCCACAAGCGCGCGACGCGCACCGAGCACGAGTTTGTTGCTCTGGTATTCGGATTCGACGTCCTGTGTGTCCGTCTGCTTGCATTTGCCGACGTTCACGCCAGACGTTGTCTGCCAACCGCGAGAGACGAGCTCTTCAAGCGTCCGCTGCCACCAGTCGACGTGCGCGTGGTAGGACGTGGGGTTTGCGTTCTTCTGCCGTGAGATGTCAGAGTATAGAGACTGTAGGCGAGATTTGGACGTGGAGGCGTATGTAGAACACGAGGGGAGTGGACTGGAAGACTTGCAGGCACATTCCCACCATCACGTGATATTCCCCTTTTCCGAATCGACTCGGATTCTGAGTCCACATGTACATTGTACAATACTGACAGCCCTACGGGCACTCCTGGATCCTGGAGATTGAGTAGTTAAACATACCATAGCCCTCTGGGCACCCCTGGACACACACGCCGTAGCATGGAAGTGCGGTCTATAGACGGGAAGTCGCATTGAGCCTCGATCAGAGGCTTTTCATTGTTTGAATAGTAAACAACAGAAAACTGAGTTCTGCTTTCGCGCTATCCGAAGAGCGGATTCACGAAAGCCACGAAAATAAGTAGTAACAGAATTTCCTGAGGCTGACTGATCATCTCAGAATGAAACTCATTTGAACAAACTCGCAGTGCTGCAGCATCGCCATCGAAACACGTAAAGATAACCACGCGGGTACAATTCTCGGGAACCAAACCCAATAATCTCGAAATCTCGACAAAGCTGTCCCGGACGTACGGGTCCGACAGTATTTTAGATTCTGTGTCACCTACAAAACAGACACAGATGCGATTCATCAGCGCGAGGCAAGTTCGCGACACACGAAACCTTACCTAGAGCCATCATTTCAAAGGTACGTAATTCAGCTAGACCACTGGGAGAAAGATCGCTGTTTCAAATTTCCTAGGCAAAAGGGCTAATCATCACACGCGCTGTCTTATTTGTACGTTGCTTACAATGTAACAGAGCCACAAAATGATATACAGGTATTGGTGCTGGCAATGTGCATAGATGTCGACGTCGCCCCGTTCGACGCATTGATGCTGAAGTTGTTCGCAAGTGCAGCTAATGCTCCCAAGTAATGGCTGGTAGGAAGATATTCAACGATTATTTGTTTGGGTGGTGGCTAGGTGAAAGGTGTCTGATTAGACACGGCAGGGCCCGGCATTGCCAGAGTGTGAGGTGTGTGACTCGTTTGTGGTTGGAGCAAGATTTCAGCCGAGAACTGAGCCCACTCATGTTGTTCTACTGGTGATATGTAGGTTTGCACTTGTAACAGCCAATATGGCGAGCATTTGCACATCATGAGTCGCACAAAATTCTGTGCCTACACAATCTAGTGAGCTGTGTCCATATGCAGATTTAAAACGCACCAACATTTGATGGGAAAGGCGATGGGCAAATGCTCCAAACAAATTAGCCGTCGCCGCATGAGCAGGGAACACGCTCTGGAAGAGTCCTGGACATCTTCTCGTGTGCAAATTTCCCGTGCGCCCTAGCGTTGAACTGGCAAAGGTCCTCCAGCGTAGCCCGCTTGGAAGATGTACGTCTCGGCAACCTTTCGCCGTGCAAGCAAATATCGGTCGACACCTTCATGAACACGGTGCTCCACCGTGAAGGAATTATGGTTCCCTAATCATTTGCGACCACATTTTCCTTCGTTTCGAAAGCCAAGTCCCGCTGCGCTCCTTTCTGGGAGAAAATGAGAAGATTGGTCATGATGCGCTAGCGTGGTTTCACTCTCTCCCCAACTTCTAGATGCTGATTTGTGGCCGCGAGTCCCAGACGGCGAACGGCGAACGGCATCAGATAAGCATACAGGAGATTGGAATATCCGCGAGGAATGGGGTGAGCATGAGGCAGAGGCTGGGGAACCCGGCAGCTCATTCCCTCCGCCAACCTGATGAAGCTATTCGAGGCGGTGCTCGATTCCCCTGTCCAAGAGGCGCTCTGTCAATATCCAAAAACGCCTGAGTTCTTGGTTCCGCTAGATTTTGTTTCTCAACAGTGAGACAGTGAAATCCCTAGACTTTCTCCGAGTCGCAACTGGAACCTCGCCTTCTTCCGAAGTGGAATCCGATCCCATGGCCACCGGAATGGCCACCTGCTCGTTTTCATCCCCAAATAGCAAAAGTCTAAGGCAGGCTTCGAGACATGGTCAACGATGCACTCTGGTGGGTTTGAGACGTCAAAGCATAAAGGTCCAATTTTTTTTGGATAGATTTCAGCGGACCGCGCTCGAGATCGATTTCGGGTGTTCCTTCAGGACGAGGTGCATTGGATAACGTTTAGGAAATCGAAAGGAAATGCGTATGAAAACAGACGATGATTCTCCCCAGGGACCATGCAGACCCAACGTACAAGTGCGCTTCTTCGCGAGATCGTACTGACATGGATAAGTATGGTGGACCACACAAAAGAAGAAACTCACTTTCTCGAGTCGAACTTTCAAAGTGGAAGGTAGTGAGTACCGACGTGATTCTAAGACTCGGTCTCAGTGCTGACTCACGTAACCAGGAACATTTCTCACTCAGCAGGCAAGCTCTTGGCTCCTTCGATTTCTTTTCCTTCCCTAAGTCGACTTTCACTTCATTTCCTCTTGTGCCCCTGGGCTGCCGCAGTCTCGCCATCCGCCCCAGGCGGAGCTCTTGATCTCGATCCACTGCTTACATCGCTATCTCTGTCAAAACTCTCGTCCCTCCTTCCCCCAACGCGCACACTTGCTAACCACATAAACGCATCCATACCCGATTTTGCCGGCGTACCTCGGGACATCGTCATTGTCATCGTCGGACTCGGGATCGGGATCGGGATGCCTCGCTTATCTGGTTGCAACTTGACTTTGGCTTTCGCGTTGGTCTTCCCGAATGCGAGCTTGATTGAACCACTTGGGGATAACGATAATGCATCTGATGCTGGGTTACGGACGACCCTGGATCGAAAAACGGTATTCCCATGCCTCTCGCAGCACTCCTATGATGAGGTTGAAGGATAGGGTTGGCAGGTTTCATGATGCCGGGTGTGGGCGCACGGCCGGCACTACTTCTGCTAATATGCTTCGTGAACCGACCGGGGCAGACAGAGCTGGAACTGAGTCTTATCTTTCTGGAACATGTCGGAACGACTGGTGCGCACTTCCAAGACCACTGAACAAGCGAGTGTGAGCAGGCACTTTGGAGGATTCGAGGGTATCCCGTTTTCTAGTTTGGAGACTGGTAAGTGATGGATGTCCGGGGGCTCGAAATGCTTACCTCCATAATATCCAAATCCACAGGCCAAAACCTCAAAGTGCGATCTGTCGACTATGTGATTAGTTGGTGCTCCATCTGCAAGAGACATCAACGGAAGCTTTCAGAAGGTATGGATATACACACCTATGCCTCTCTTTCTCCTTTGACCACGTCCGCGTGTCCCTCAAGTATCTCCACTGGCACCGCATCGTTGCCAGTCACCCACAATTTAAGGGCTGTGTCTCCTCTTTGGGGTAGACTCAACATACCCGTCTCAAACGGCAATTCGCGGGCCCGCCAGACGGGTCAGCGGGTCATGATCGTCGTCGGTGGCTGAGGTAATTGTATTTTTTTGAGCGAAAGAATCGGTTCGAGGAAAAGGCAGGTGCTAATGTGTCTTTACATTCCAGGCCTTGATGGTCTTGACTAGGGAACATGTGACGACATCGTGCACCCGAGAATGTGCCCAGTCGATGCCGTATATCTTTGCATTCAAATGAGCACGAATGCGACCACAGTAGGAAAAGATCCTTTCTGTGGGTCGAAGGAGCCTGTTGACGAAGTTGACGGTCCCAAATCAGGACCTCGTCCAGGTGTGAAGAGGCAAGGACATTCGGGTCCTGACGACTCCACTTGATTTGAGTACCTCCGGCTAAAAGGGGGTTAGGAAAAGCAGACGATTGTGTATGTATTGCACTTCTTACAGTTGAAAGTACGCGAGCGACTCGCATGGTTGAACTGTCACTTACCCGGATCACTGGCTTGTGCGGTTCTCGCAGGTCCCAAGACTGGCATGAGCCTTCGATCATCACCAACCGCTACTAGATACTGTTGAGATACGCTTCGTTTAGTATTCAATCAACTCTCTCCTAACGCATAGCAGTCTGGAGAGCTCAAAAGGAAGGTATTGGTTGTAAGAGAGTATTGGTTATTGGAGAGGCCGTCAAAAAGCAGCTCAGGAATCCAAAACCAGGCTACTAGTACTAGGTTTGGCTTGTATATACTGCAACTATTAATAGCTTTCCTATTTAGGTATATATTTCTCGCGACGTTGTTCGAAAAAGGCATTCCTGGACCGCATAATATTTGATTGCTGTCGTGCTGTCTTTTGGCGTCGTGCTGTCTTTTGGCTGCATGCGCATTTTCGCGTGATCGCGCCGTGTTCAAATAACATATAGTGAAAGAAATATCGTCGAAGTGACTCTCATCCTCAGCGCTTCAAGGGAAACTGGACAATCTGACCTTGTCGGATATTGCATATTGTTCGCTGGACGAACACTATGCGCGATCCCTCGACGACTACCCCCTCTCTCAAGTCCGGTCGGTGCCACGACGTGAATTGCATTCCCGTCCACTCGTCTCATGGACCCTGGCAAACATGCGCCGCGCACAGGTGATGCCACGCCGCGCGCGTCCGTCTTTCCACGAAACGACATGACGAGGACGTCACCCGGCCGCGTTTCCCGGCCCGGATCGTGTTCGAGGTGCTCATACTGTGAATCCTCGTTGCGGCCGACACCGAGCACGTCTGGTAGCTGCAGCTGTTGATCAATCTGGATAGCCTTGACTCGAATTAACTGTCGAAGCTCGATGAAGGCTGGAAGCATCCGGAGATAGGGTTGTAATGACGTGGTCTATAATGCCTACAGCGCGTATTTGTTCAGCGTGTGTTATGTCGAATCAAATAAATGAATCACCTCGATAGCCCGAAAACTATTGAATAACTGGAACTTTTACGATCTGCCGAGAACACATTTGTCGATCGTCTTGGCATTCGTGAAGTAATGCACGTAGCAAGTCCTTGGTCTCCTTCGCTTGAAAGCTAGGATGCAATGTTATCCAAAGCGTCTCTGCAGCTTCCTAAGCAATCCCTTCAATGTCATCCCCGGCTCTGAGACATCTCGAGACTCGATACGTCTCCCGGAAAAGAATCGACCATTCATTTCTGCGGCAACGTTCGGTCAGAGCGTACTAACCCCCCTCTCCAGTTGCCAATACCATACCTGTGTGACCCGCCTCAGGATCTCTGATCTTCACGGTCATAATACCCTCTGATTCCTTCTGTAGGTGTGATGAGGACGACGCGCAGCAGCAAGATTCTCGCACATCAAACAACACCCTATCCATCACCCAACGTGGAGCACTCGTTGCAAACATCTTGAGACGTTGAGATCGAGGAGATATGCATTTTCGTCGAGTTCCTTCCAAGAGGACGTATGCTTCAATACGACGACCCTGCTATTCCCGTTGGGCTAGTTCATGTTGTCTTCGCAGGTCCGAAACCGTCTTTGTCGATCCATTCTTGTAAATTTCTATACACAAAGGTAAACGAGAAGTGGAGGCGTACGCCGTCACGACTCACTTTTGCATTTTGCCAATCCGTCGCGTGGCCTTCTCCACGTCCGTTCCCGGGTGTTTATGCTTGAACTCGGTCATCTGCACTCCCATCATCGCCGTAGACGGGTTCTCTCAACTCTCAACTCCGCATCGGCGAGTAAATTGATGGCAAGGTCCAGGTTCCCTTCCTTCAAAAGACCTCCCCGCTGAACACCCCATCTCCGTTGCGTAGTAGATCTTCGCCTTGGGTTCGCCCTCATCATTCACAATCTTGCAGAGCCACTCGATAAATCTCCTCGACTCTCGTGTCCAGAGGGAGATTGATGACATGAATGGCCGTGTTCTTGGGATCGGAGCTGCTGTAATGGCTTTCGAGTCGTTCTTTCCCTTCTTAGCTGACGGCGGACCCAGGAGAGAGAGTAGCAAAAGTGGAGTCGTGTGGTTCCTTCCGTTTTTTGTTGCCATGCTTCAGCACGGGCACTGCGGGGGGAGTGGAACATACTTTTACATTGCGGAACGCACATCGGACACCGGAGCAACCGTACTTTCTCATCGATGCCCACGGGATAAGCCGCTTGTTGTTCGCGAAGAAGGTCCTCGTCGACCTGCAGGGGAGAAGAGTGAAGAATGACACTGGTACTACGGCAGTTATGACTGCCAGTCCTTGGTACCGTCGTACTTGAGCTCACTCCCGTCCTCTTTCTCGAACCTCCATTTCCCAGTCTCCTTCGAGAAATGGATGCGGTGGTCGTTCGCATAGGCAGGCCCTGTTGAAGAACACGGTGGGACAGATGGCGAGACGTCCGAAGGCATAGCCGAGGGGAGACGGAAACCCAAGAACCCTGGGGGAAATAAAACTGTCTTGATTCATGCATTCATGAATGGGAAGTGCTAGTGAAGCCGGGCTACGTACTTCCGAGTTGACTTCTCGAGATGAACCTTGAACCTAATAGATTCATCCAATGCAGTCCAGATTTCGAGCCTAGTACATTGCCGATGACCCTGCAAAGGTCTTTCCTACATAGGAAAACGAGATTGGAAAATTAGGTGTATCACGACGCAGGGATGAACAGCATGGACGCACCTCGTTCATGTCCAGACCGATTGCATTCTAAGACGACGCACTCTCGCTGTTCTTGTCTGCATTGCTTCCGCCGACCCTCGTGCTCCCTGCGATCCGCACCCATTGTATCGACGTCCTTGGCCCACAATGGCCGCGATCGCATTGACCAGAAATTCAAATTCAACAAACTCCAATTCGGTTCCAACGCGTCCCCATTCCTATCTTTCTCTGCTCTTTCTGAATCATTACCGCTCTCCCCTCGCTCGAGTCCACCCGCACGGGCACCGGCACCCCCCTTCATCCCCGTTTCCGCCAGCCTCAAACATGCATGCAACTACCTCCTTCTGACACCACTCCGCCAACTCGTACGGCCCTCCCTCAATCGAGATCCGTTGCCCGTCCGCATGCACGTTGAAATCGTTGCAGATCGCAATCATCGCGCGACCCAGTGGCGGTGGCAGATCGAGCGCGCAAAAGCCTGTGCCTGAACGGGCGCAAGGGACGTCGGCGGGGGAGGTTGGATTTGTGTGGAGGAGGTGGCCGTTGGGGTCATGGAGTTGGCGCCGATGAGCGACGTGGGGCGAGGCCGTGGAGGGGAGGTAGTAGGGTCGGGAGACGTCGCAAACGAGGGATCGAGACGTTCCGGAAAGCCGGCTGCGACATAACATTTGAGATCCCGAGCGATGCCCGATGTGTAAATTTTTGGGCGTAATCCCTGACGAAGGAGAAAACCCATTTGCCTAAGTTTCGTCTCAATGTTCCGCACTAACTCTATGGCTCAAACGGCGGCGGGAATGTATCACGAAAGCCGTGCACTAAGCTCGAGACCATCCCCTCTCGAGATACCTTGCCATCGAAGCAAAATAGATTGAGAACGAAGAATTAAAGAACGAGTCAAGCAACGTACCCTTCTGCTTGGAACGTCTCCTCTGCTTGCGATCCTGATTCGCAATCAGCTACAGCCAACCTTATTCAACCTTGAGCGATTCGAAAGATGACTTCTTGTCCTCGAAGAGATTGACATGTAAGTCTCGCTCGGAAAGCCCTTTGGACCCACCTACAACACTGGGAAGAAAGAAACGATTCGATTCTACATCAGGGGCAATTCCGAGTCAGGCGTGATCACAAGTGATATGAACGTACTAACACGGGCACAGAGCCACACCTTCGGCGGCATGTTTTGCAAAGACCGCCCACCTCCCATAAGCTGAATGAGACTTCCAACCAATACAAGGCCGTGGGTTCTGCTTGATAAAGAACCCGCAACGGGCGTACCCCATTCTCAGCGAGCAGACTTAGGCCTGCTCCCTGCCGTCGTTCTGCTCGCATTTATGAACACGTTTGCCACTTGAGAGCGCTGCGTCGGACTCGAATACGGCGAACCGGCGAAAGGTATTGACGAAAGAAAGGAAGTAGAGAACATTTCAATGATTTGAAGAGAGATGTTGTGCTCGAGGAAGGGTGTAAGAGTCAATAAAGTGAAGTATATTATTTTACTAAGTATAGATAATGGGCAATTCGATTCCCGCCGCAGACCATGACTCAGCACACGTGATTCACGAGTCCCCTCTTCAAGGACTCGGAGATGTTGTGCTCGAGGAAGGGTGTAAGAGTCGATAAAATCGTTTTTTGCTCGTTTCTCTCTGAAACCTGGCATAACAAAAATAAGATTTTTAGCACGACGCTCGTTGCACCCTTTTCCCATTCGGCTGCGATATCTTCAGCTCGATCTTCATCCAACTTGAAGGCGTTACATAAACAACCTTGCACTGGCAGGCATCTCTCTCGTCGAGTTCGGAAACGAGGAATCCCGAGGGGGCTTGTTGTACCAGTACAATCAGCTCTTCAATCCAGGCTATCATCGATCATCCTTGTTTAACTTCAAAACCTTTCGGCTCAACTATCAGACTCATCGATACAGCTAGGCATCGACGCGGCAATTTCCATCAGAAGTAGAACACTGGTCCTTTAATTATCCACCACGCAACCCTGGTTGTCCGATGGTCTTCGCGCACCGTCTCTTCACTCTGTCGAAGACGAGGCGTCACCGGGCAACCTTGTACTACCATCGATTCGCGGCCGCAAGGAGCCTCTTGTGGGGATCGGTGATCTTTGAGGCGATATGGAATCGGTTGGATCCTTTGGAGAGAAGTTGGACGTGATTAAGAAGAAAGAAAGATGCAATCGAAGGAGATAAGTGTACCACTGTACCTTGGTGAAAACGCGACGTTGCATTTGGAGCCTTGACCGTGTGAAGCTTTTTGCGATAGGGAGCCGGAGCAGCAAGTTATGTGTTGTAATATGGAATACAGAGAGCTGAGCTGTGCCTTTCACACTGTGTTGCACGTCGCGCCAGCGAGAACAATCCGCTGGATAGCCGCGTGGGTGCTAGTGGGAGATCTACGAACACAAGATAATGAGTTGTAAGTTAAACTTGGAAGCGAAAAGGGCCTCACCCGTTCCGATTACCAAACGTGTTGATTTGAGAGTATTCGAGAAATCCGTGCACACGGACAGCGACAGACCATATGGTATGACATCGTTCAACAATCCAATAAATCCCCCCAATTGGACCCATCGAAGACTCGGCACGGGTGTTCCCTCATGTATAACACGGACGAATTGTCCACCGCTGGCATCCGAGTCACGCCAAACCTTTACGTACAGATTATGCATGCTGCCTATCAGATGAGGAAGTTAACTCACCTCCATGACGATCTCGCTACCCATGGCAGGCCATCTCAACGCACCTTCGTTGGACGTGTGCCCAAGCCCAAGCCCGGCTGCGAGTCGAATCATGGATCCGTCGTGTCCCACGTAAAACCTGAGCTTGTGGGTTTCTTCGCCCGATTGAAAGCATCGGAAATTGTGTAGTAACTCAGTGAAGAACACTCCTATGTATTTACATGGATAAGCGGGGCATTGGTGCAAGGTCTGTCGGGATGGACTCACCAAACGTGAGCGAAGTGTACGTTGAAGCGTTCTG
>JBBPOM010001451.1:0-10703 GCA_038091455.1 Leccinum uliginosum | reverse complement strand
TGAGATAGCCTGCAGTGGATAAAGGTCCAAACAATAGCTTCTCCATTTGCTCTCGAAGCACCTTCATCGGAATCATGTCGTCCTTCTCCAACGCCGTGATCACCGCAGGATAGATGGACGGCAGGAAGGCGAGAAGTTGTGTGGTCAGCGTTGGAACTACGTGTTGGATGGTGCGCCACTCGAGATCTCTGCGTGAAAAGAAGAAGCTGGCAGCTAGCCGGTTCTCACTCGCGTACCTCTCTGCTATCGTTTGTGACACTGCCGCCCAATCCAGGTCGGCCGTTCAGCCAACAGATAGGTTTCTGGTCCGGTTCGTCTGCCCATGAAGTTAGGCGAGCAAGTAACTCGATGCGTGTCCCTTCGATGCACTTTGGCGCCGGGTGCTGCTGGGCTGAATCATAGGCAGCACTGGGTGCGCTCGTTCTGTGGAGAGATTCTTGAATGAGATCCACAAGTGGTGGTATCAGAAAGTTGGAACGCCAATGACTGGTATTGTAATTGCTCACTTGAATGTCGATCCTGGATGTTTTAATTTCCGTGGACGACAGTGTTGACCATTTTATTGCCTTGTACTGTGGGCCGCGAATAGTAGTACTGCCAGTCTCCATGGACCTCGCTGAAGGTTGAATGGCTGGCATCGATATGAGATGAATTGTTGAACATGAGTAAATAACGATTTGCATAACGGTCGACAAAAGCACAGAGGAACGACCTAGGAGACTTACGAGCGATGCACAAAATTGTACGCTCCTTGAATTCTGTCGCTATCGTATCTTGGATCTTTCTGTCGGTCTCGTAATCCGCGGATGCTGCATACATAGGACTTGAGTTTCTGACATATCACACAAGGAATGTATAAGATTGTACTACCTGTTGCTTCATCCAGGATGAGGATTTCCGCTTCGTGGACTAAGGCTCGTGCCAAGGATACCAGGGTGGCGTGTTCAACCAGCCTCCCGCAACAGTGACGAGGGTCAAGAAGAGCATCTGCACGATGAGGGGAAGGCGATTGTTGCTCTATCGATACCCTCCGCGTCAACGCAACTCGCGCCACTCTTCAAAACGACCACCAAGAACGCACCTAGTAAACGCCCGCACACACTCAAGCACAGCAACACACACCCTTACCTCGCGAATAGAGTCCCTGCTGCTCAACAACGTGTTCAGCTCTCCAACAAACCCAGCCACTGCTTCGGGAAATCGTGCGTGATCAGACCCTTGAGTGTCACGCCGAACTGAAGAGCAAGCGCAGTGCAGCAGGATGGCGGACTTGAGCGCGTCACGATCGGGACCTGTCGGACCATGGGACTCACGGTTGTGGGAGGGGTCGTCCGCTATGACGAGCCTCGGATGAGCTCAGGAGCAGACCTTGTCGTCGTTCAGAGGAGGGCAGGAATTCTCAACGTGATAATCTATCTGTGGCGGGGTCACAATATAATAGTGTAGGAAGTAATATCAACTTCTAATCCTCATCACTGTAAGCCCAATCGGTACCATACATTTCGTACATTTCAGAAGCGTCGGAATCATCCTCTGAGACATCCGATTCAACATGCTCACTGATGTCCCCACCATCATCCGTAGACTCTGATATTTCCCATTCGAGAGCATCTAGGTCACTGCGTGAAAGATCAACTTCGAAATCATGGAACCCATAAGCAAGGGATTCCGAAATATTGACATTGCCAAAGATAGGCTCGGAGATATTGCGATCACTTTGCTTGTAGCCGACTCGACTCTCTGCTTCACCTGTATCAGATGACTGCCAATCAAGTGTGTCGAGCTCGGAAATAGAAATGTCTTGCTCGAGGTCATCAAACCCGTCGAGAGGAGTGTGCGAGGTGCTGTCCAAGAATGTTTCGGCTTCTGAGCGAGCATAGTCGAGACCGTCAAGGACGTCTGTAGGGGTGTGCGAAGTCCTAGGCATTGACTGCGCTTCAGGCGACCGATTGTCCCGAAAATGAGAATAAGTGTGGCCAATTCCAAGGCCCCAGTGGTATCTGACCAGCATATCGCGATCTACGAATCTATTCAAGCAGTAGCACATCAGTACATAGTTGTACCAGTGTTAAAAAAAATACAACACCTGTTGACATAGTAATACCTCCAGTCTTCGGAATCTTTTGCTATTGAGGATACACCGGCGTGATCCGCATGGATCCTTCCTTTCGCGAAGTTGGGGATGAGATGACATCCTCTTATTACCACGGCGGGGTCAACGAAGCCAAATGCTTCATCATCGTCCATCGGAATGAACTTCAGCATGTCGAGTCCGGTCCGATTTTGTTCGGAGGTCAGTGAATTCCATTCGAACCACCTTACGTGCAAGAAGTCTAACCGACGAGGATTGTAGTCCTTCAAACCCGGGCCAATGTATTGCACGTTCGCGTGATAGATGCCTATGACACGAGCATAGCAGAAATGATGCTGTGCGATTTCCCTTGTAGATCCGGTCCGCAGAACCATGATATCACGGTGGTCGCTGTTAGGGTTGAGGGTATCCTGACCGCGACGAACGTCATAAGAGGTGTAGTTGACGCGAAGTACGTTGTGTTGGTAGATTCGACCACCTTTCAATAGCACTTGGTCAATAGTAGCCTCCAATTCATTGTAAGTGTTGTCGAGGCCCGTTTGCACATGATCGGCGCTCGATTCCAAAGCATGCATATGGACCGCCCTGATGCGGGGAAGGAGGTGGTGTTTCAACTTCGGAATGAAGTCCTTCTCCCTTCGTTCAGTTGTGGATACGATAGTAAATAAAACCGTACATACCTTTAATGCTGGATCGTCCGAGTTCCCGCATATGAAGCTGCTGAGATCGATCGGTCGGTGTTGAGACTTTCCAATATTGTACCGTTCGTCGGGAAGATTCGGGACGGACTCCATTTGAATGCCGCCCGTTTTAGCCTCGCAAACTCGACGAATTCTTGTTTGACGTCGCTCAATCTGAGTTAACTGACGAACAAAATTTTTCCGACTGGTGCGCTTGTATCGCCCTTTCGCGACTCGATGTTCTCGTTCTCCCTGACGTAAGGTCAGAATCGAACTGCCACACACAAATAAAGAACAATTACTCACCGGCTGCGTGGAATACGAATCGGTTGTTCCATACATCCGAATGGAAGCCGTGTAGTCACCGAGGGCGTGGAACTTATAGGTCCGAGTATTGAATGTTTTTGATCTGGGCGATGTCGTGGAACTGGAATTTGTAGGCTTGGACTGCAAACAGGTGCGAGCCCCGCGCCGTTGGCGCTGTTCAGCTTCGCGCTTGAGTTCTTTGGTACGGAATCTGGGGCAGGTGTCAGCCTCGAAACTACGAATCTCATCGCCTAGAGATTGTGTGATGTCGTCCATTACTTGCAAAGTTTCGTCGGTATGCATCCGTAACTTCGCGAGCCCATGCCAGTAGCAAAGGCAGCTAAGCAGCCTCAGCACACTTCCATCATGCGGTTCTGGTAGCAGTCCTTCGAAGACAGGAAGAGCGCACTAAGGGGCTCGGATCAGTCGAGATAGTAAAGCACCGGCATATTGCACACACACCTGAAGTAGATCTTCAAAATCGTGGGCCGTCATCCGTCTCATCTCCGATGCATTCTTCGAAAATCTTCGAATCGAATCTTTTCCAAACGTCGGAACCTGACGGTATCTTCCAATAGCAAGCGTATCAATTACACGGCTAGATGTAGCATCGTAGCATGAATTACTTACCTTTGGTCGAGCTCACGCAGCTTGTTCCCTTTCAAACTGTCCAATATACGTAGGAGATGAGTGAATATGGACTTCCAGACCCCTAGCTCAAATTCGTGCAATAAATCAACCACAAGCATGAGAAATAAGTTGAAATTGAAGCCACGTAGTCGCTCGGAAAAGGCATTCTGCAACAGTCAGGGTGAATTCATCCAACTCCAATTTAGTCTACACGTACCGCAATGGGGATAAGAGACTCATCCTTCAGCAATGCCTCGACTCGAGTCGAGTTCACGGTGTAGTTGCCCTCATAGATAAGCCCTCGTGCCTTTAGAATTTTGTCCTGTCGATCGACATTGTCAACGCGAACCGATAGTTTCCGCTGAGTCATATCTCGTCGTGTACCCATGTCGCGTACGTGCGTCATCGGGAGCGTACACCGTGGACATGGACACGTTCCGAGGTTGCGTATCGATGCCACAAGAACCCTGTTCGGACGTACATGGTGTCAGTGCAAGGACAACAGAGAACAAAAGCAATCCATACTTCTCAGGGTAATCTGCGGAGTAGGTGAATATGCGAGGGTAGAAGCGACGCTTGACGCCGTCACAACACATTAAAACAATCCCGTGTTGATACGCCGTCAGGAACTCCTCGTCAAGCAATATTCCCCATTGAGCGTGGAAGAGCTCTCGGTGACAATGGGTGCAGATCGTGTCGCTCGGGGAGTTGTCACCCAAAGATTCTGCCAGAAAATCCTTAAAGTTGTCCGGTAGCTAGCAGAACACTAGATCAGACCTCCGTAGGGAAAAAAAAAAAAAAAAGCCTACCCCCTGGAAATACGCAACGTGAGAACAAAGGTTGTTCGCTGGCTGAGATCTTCGGTATTTTGACTCGTTGCCGAAAAAGAGGTAAAGTGGCCACAACTTCGCGTCGCCAAACGTTGTTAGATGGGTTGCATCGGACCAAAACATGAGACCGGCAACGACACGAGGCAGGTCGCATCCTGGCTCTGGGGGCGAGTCTTGGAGAGTCTGATGCGCATCCAGGAACGCAGTGGAAGTGAAGAGTTCACCGTGCACCTTGATGTCATGGTCCCTGTGCGGCGGACGCCATCGCAATTCATACGGTTCGAAATGAAAGAGAGATGACTGGGTCGGATGTGAGATCTTTTCCTTAATAATTGAAACAAGCGAACGATGGTAAAACCCGGGGACAGTGTAGTCCTTCGCCCCTGGACTCCTCGATCGACTATGAAATGGTACGGATATCTTGACCGATGAACACTTCCATCCTTCGTCCTCGCCCAACCACTCAGGGAGATCACCATCAAATTGATTCTCCCCAAGGCGCTTGTCAATGGAGTCCCATGGAGTTCGTGACACAGCGGAGGGCAAAAAATCTGGATTGCCAACAATCTCAAGCAGTCGTTTAAAACCCTCTTTGGATTTCTGCGTTCCTTGATTCCAATACCACTCTCCGAGGCGCATCGATGTCTCGTTGGGATAAGGGTAATGAGGGTTTTCGTGCCCGCTTAAAACTTTTGATGAGTCAACATAAGGCGAACACAAGTTCTGGACGGAATACGGATCCTCTGGATCATGGTCAGGAAGGGCGCGGGCGTTGTATACGCGGAATAATCCAAACGAATTCAACTGTGTCTCGTATACCTTGCGCACCGCAGAGACCATGGGTCGAAGTGGTTGATCGATGGGGGGAGGGGAAGTGGTGTGAGATGCCGAGCATGGATCCTCAGCTGCGTCTGGGGCTGGTGTCGGCAGACCAGCAAGAATTTGAGGAGGGGGAGGTGATAGGCGTTCTGGAAGCACGTCCGGAAATCTTGATGGTGATCCGCGAGTAAAGTATTTTGACCTTCGCTGAGCGAAAGATAAATCGACATTCGGTAACGAGGGCACATTGTTTGTTGGCTGCTGTCGCGGAGAGATGGACCTCACGGTGAGCTGTCCATATGTGTTGAATGAAGATAAAACGAAAAAGCACGCCTATCCACATACCTGATGCGACTCAGACAAACATGGTCTACCAGAGGCACTAAGCTTGCGTCTTTTGGATTGACGTAGATCCTTTGCCTTCGCAAGGGCACCAGAGAGTCGTTTCTTGGCCTTCTGACATGCTCTTTCGTGGCGAGTGAATGCACCCAAATCGCTGAAAGTGCGGTTGCAAAAACAAGCTCGTGTGAAAGTGTCCTCGACAGCGGCCATCAATGGAGCGGCGTAATATGTACTTAACGGTTCGTCAAGGATGGCAGTTGAGTCGATGCGATGCGGTGACACACTCCCGGGCCTTTCCTGAGGAAACAAGAATAAAAAAAAGCCCGATTAGAAAAAGAACGAAGGAGGGAGGGAAGGAATATACCCATGCTCAGTGGTACAACGCACTACTACTCTATGTCTGCTGTCATGTGCGAAGCTGTGACGACAGTCTCTTAGTGTCACGCAGTGAGGCGTGTGGTTGACTAATCGTAGCGGCGCGCATGCGCCACTGACACAACGGCTGTATCAATATTTTATCTTTGTCCAGCTTAATTAAATGTGAATACAATATTTTAAATTCTGGCTAACATTTAATCCTGGTCACCAACATTTAACTCTGTGCGTTCGAGCTGCGTGAGATCGTGCGTGATCGCGTGATCAATGAGAAAGGAAGAGGCGCCGTATGGACGCAGTAGACGTACGAGAAGTGGTTGGGCGAAAAGCCGAAGGCTTTTCCCGGACCGAAACTGATCCCGAACCTTGTTGGGCGAGCGCGCGCTGTGTGGGCGGGATGGGCGCCGAACAGCGTAGCTCGTCCCGACAGGCGTCGAGTGACGCAGCGCCAGACAGATACTAGTCTGGCCGTGGCCGTGAGCTGAGAGAGGGAGTGGCGTGGGTGCGAAAAGAAGTGAATGATGTGTACAGTGTACTATTGACTAGGACAAAAGAGCGACTAGTACTGTACTGGAAAGCGTGACGGCCGCACTTCGTCGGCAAATACCTTGTTTACAATGGTTCGGTTTTTAAAAAGTCATCTCACTCGTTTAACAATCATCCTCAGCACACGAGACTGGATTGGATTGAGATGTTGAGATACGTGTTCAAGTCATCACAGAAAATTTCAAACATCCACAATTGTCCGGTTGAGTGACCTTGTGAACAAGGTAATTCGTAGGGAGTCGGATATATCCAGTCTCCCCGGATCCCCTACGGTGCCTCTCATTCGCTGCGTCAGTGTGAAGGGTCTAGCGACCGCATAATTTATATCTCTGAGTACAGTACTACGCGAATAAAAATGGCTGCAAAAAAGTACATGCATCGTGGTGTTGCAACGTCTACTACATCGCATATCGAAAAAATAATAAAAAAATAAAAAATAAGAAAGGTAGGTTGTACTAGGTTATACGTCTTTCGATCTAATCAATGAGTCCAACATTACAAATACATGCAATGTGGGGAAAAAAACACAACAGAGATATCACGTAGCCTGCAACACTGATGGTCAATATCTACACAGCTGTCACAATAGGGAAACCTACAGTTGTTGGCTTCGGAAGGCGCTGACCCCGCAGCGGGTGGAAGTCAACGCGACTGACTTCCGTCATGTACCGGCCTATCGTGGTATCTGGATCATCTTCGATGTCGATGTTCTGACCTTCACGCATAGCCGTCCGAACCGCTGATTCCCCAAGAAAGTGACGCATGACGGACTCCCACTCCAGGCACGCACACTGAGCTTCTGCCAGTGCGGCAATGCATGCATCCTTCTTCGACAAGGCATCTTTAAATTGCGTCGTCAAAGGATTTGGATCCGAGGATGGCTTGGCGATCTTCTGGGAGAGTTTCTGTGATTCTCCATAAGAACAACAAAACAAAGTAACTTTGATAAGATTCTCACTCTCGATTTGCTCGCTTGTTGTTGGAGTGCAGTGAGCATGGCCTGTCTCGTTGTAACAGCAGCCTCCTCCAACTTCTTAGAAAGTTCAGGAGAAGGCCTTTCAAATAGCCTTGGATCTACATGTGCTGTGTTGAGGAGCTCTGGGCGTTGTTGCTGCTTAGGAGTGTTAGACATCTTAGATGGTCACTAAGCACGACAGGGTCTGAAAACGCCAGATCAATACAAATGTCGTAAATATATACCTTTCGGAAGTGTGACAGTAACGCGTGACAATCTGATTACGAACTCCGCGGAAGAAACGATAATCGATAACATGACGACAACAGAAGAGGTGGTTAAAATGCCACCCAAGTTGTCAGAGCAAAATACCCCTCGCCACGCCCATCCAAAATCAGCTGCAGGAGTTCCAAGATACGTGTTTGCTCGAACGCAGCCTCTCGGATGCGATCCTGTGTGATGTTACCGTAGTGGAGTCCCCCCGAGGCGTAGTCTCGCAACTCAAGGATGAGCTAGATAAGACGTAGTTAGCAAAGAGAGATAAAGAAAGATGTCAATGGAAGGATTTGGCGTACCCATGCAAGGGAAAACGAAATTTTCTCGTAGTCGAACCTAGCCTCGGCGTTCGCGAGGATGATGTTGTGTACCTGCTGGGGGCGGGGGACAGGCTCCGTCACATCCAACCATATTGGGGAACTGGAATCGGCGAGTGCTTCGTAGAGAAACTGGCGAGTCGTCGGGTCTGCAAACCACTGGACCCGACCAGGATTACTGAACGAGTGCCAGAAGGGATAACCATGGCTGTTGTTCCAGGTTGTGTGGACCCCCACCATGCTCGCCCGGCCTACTTGGTTCCCGAAGAGCCACGAGAACGCATCCGGTGGCATCGATACTAAAAAAGCTTGAACTGCTGAGCGGACTTTCATTACGTAGGAGCAGCCAACGGTGCGAAGCTGATGAGGGGTGAGATCAAGACGCTACAAGAGTAAAAGCGTATTCACACTACTGGAAACAAGATTCCTAAATGCCTCGTCCTGCTGTGCACGGAGGATCTGCGAAGGTGGAGGCTGGTCGATCCCAACTTCGGAATACGTCAGTAAGATCGTATTGTTGAAACCTCGGTGGGCACTTACCTGCCGCTGGTAAAACGACAGGACGCGAGCGGCGCTCACTGAGTACCTGGTCTATGACATGGGTGATCTCGCCTGCGTCAAGCAGGAAATTGTCCGCGAGTCGGGCGAGTTGGTACTGATTGGTTAGTATCCGGTGGGAAAGGAGGATCACGCAGTCGACAGAAACGAGCCACCACTCGTTGGCTGGGTCGTGTAAGAGGCTGAAAAAATGGACTGACATGCAGATGATGAGTAGATCAGCGGGCAAAATGTGACTTGTACGCACTCGGGTACTCATTGTATACAATGTCCACTGGCGGAATGGCTTGAGAGACTTGACTCGGGGGTGGGTCGTCGCCTTCCATAACTTCGATTTGATTGCGGATTATGGCAGCGAAATCCGACCAATTGTCATAGTCTGAAAGTTGGTCGTGAAGTAGTCGCGAAGGAGAGGGCATGGCGGCGGAGTTGGATGGCTGCGTGACAAGTCACATAGCAAGTTGTCGCCTCGAGGATTATTACGTCGTACGTCAGCGAAAAACTGTCCCCCCGTCAGGCCTTCAGCGCTCTTCAGGCCTCAAGGCCTCATCGTCGCCGCCCTCCTCGACTCTCTCCCTCAACCTCAACCTCTCAGCTCAGCGCGTCCCAAGGGACGCGGTCCACACTCCCATTCTCTCCCTCGTCCTCGTCCCCTTCCTCGACCTCTCTGTTCAGCGTATTCCAGCGCACGCGCACTCCCCTGCCTTCGCTCCTTACGCTCCTCACCACTCTTTCCCTCTCAACCGTGTCCTCGATCTCTCCGTTCAGCGCGTCCCAAAGGACGATCATTCGCACTCCGAGTTCCTCCCTGCCTTCGTCTTCGTCTTCGCCCCCTCCACTCGCCCTCGCCCTCCGCCCTCGACCTCGACCTCTCTGTCCAGCTTGTCCCAACGGACGCGCACTCCCACTCCCACTCCCACTCCCACTCCCACTCCCACTCCCACTCCCACTCCCACTCCCACTCCTCTGCCTTCGCCCCTCACCACTCCCACTCCCTCCCTCGTCCCCGTCATCGTCCTCGTCCTCGTCCCCGTCCTCAACCTCTCCGTCCAGCACGTCCCAACGGACGCGCTCTAACTCCCACTCCCACTCCCACTCCCACTCCCTCCCTCGTCCCCGTGCTCGTCCCCGTCCTCGACCACTCCCTCGTCCTCAACCTCTCCGTCCAGCATGTCCCAACAGGACGCGCTCCAGCTCCCACTTCCATTCCTCCCTCGTCCCTGTTCTTATCCCTGTCCTCGACTACTTCCTCGTCCTCAACCTCTCCGTTCAGCGTATCCCGGCGGACGGGCACTCGCACTCGCACTGCCCTGTCTTCCCTCCTCATGCGAGAGATGACAACGATTATTGACCCGGACGACGACTACCTCACGATCACTGCCGCCGATGAGCAGATGAAGGTTAACTATGCCAATGCCAAGCAAGAGAATGATGAGGCATATGCCTTTTGTTATTTTTTATTTTCTTAAATCAATTCTTGTCCCATGGCGGAGTGTACTCTATGGGGAATGCCAATCTTAAATGTGTGTGCTACCGTCTACCTAGTTGTCTCGTTGTACTTGTGAGACCACAACTCGACAGCACTGTCTCGCTTGTAGGACGCCGCACGCAAGTCATCAACGCCACCATCCAACGTTCCCACAGTAGGAAAATATGTTGGGCAATTGAACGAACTCGACGCATCACGAATATCTCTTGCGAAGGCGACACGGGATGTCTAAGCAAGGAGGCGGAGCTGGCTGCGCTGAAGGAGGCCGTACGAAGGCTGGAGGAATCCGATCAGGTCCAGGATCATCAGCGTAAATTGGATGGCTTAACGTGAGCTTGCGCCCAGTCGAATCGATTATACACTGATCCGGGCTTTCACCTAGGTTACGCCTAAAGATATATAAAGGGTGGGATTTGAACCTATATAACACGAGGGCGGGCAAGTGACGAAGATGCTTATTCGTGAGTCATCGATTTTGTGGATTGTAC
>JBBPOM010001450.1:0-10709 GCA_038091455.1 Leccinum uliginosum | reverse complement strand
TGATGTGGCTCGGGGGTATCGATGGCGGCCACCTCTGTTCACGGGCTGAGACATCTGATCCACTGGCACTGGGAGAAAGTTCCAATGATCGCGATAAATCCCTTCCGAGGTTCTCGGCATTTTTTCGTAGTACTGTACAGTCTGTACTCTTTACCACGTCGCTCGTCCGTCCTGCCCGGCTCCCCGCACCCCACTACCACTACCCTCCCTGGGATCCGGAGAGCATTCCAATTTCTGGATACACGTGTCTAGATCTGCGAGGTCATGGTGTTTCTATCCACTCTCGCAGCTCGCGCCATACTCGGCAGCTTGCAGGTTCCCGCCATTATATACACTTCCTCTCAGCGCGTAACGCGTTGCTGCCTCCTCTCCTCCCAGCACACGGAGCGACGTCCAAAGACTGGAGACTCACGGACGATTCACTGGATGTGCCACGAAAAGAATAAGAATGGATGATTCAAGTTGCAGAGAGAGGGGATATATTCCAGATTAGGATACGCCAGCCGAGCCCCACGATCGAGGGGAGTGGTGACACTGACACTGACTGGTCCTCGCTGAAATGCTTAAGCACTCCCGCCCGCACAGAACATGATGCATGATGGGCTTGAGCGCTTGCCCTTTCCTTCCTTCCCACGATCTCGACCGCTCTGCGCCCGTCGTCGTTTCGTTTCATGGTCACATCACATGATGACCAGGTCCCCCGCTGACGCCTAGATCTTCTGTCCCCGAACAGCCCGCCGCTGTCGCCGTCCCCGCTGCCTCCGCCGATCGTGTTGGCGGGACCGGTGGGCCACCGCGTTCTCCCGGTGAGTGTTGCCGTTCGATCTCGTCTCTGCTTTTTCCCTCCTTTTCTCTTTCCTTTTTTTGTTCTATCGCTTTCTTCGCTTTGTTTCTTTGGCGTGCGGTGGTCGACCCCTCGGAGGCGTTCGCGAGACCACTGGTCTCGTGACCTCGATTCGTCGGGTCGAGCGTCCGCCCCTTTCGTCCGCGGAGGGGTGGGGATTATCAGCACGTGTGGAATCAAAGACGTCGGAGGAAAACGTCACCACCCGTCTTGGTCGCGATCATCCATCGTGGTCGCGTTGGTTGCACCCGTCACGTAACGTCCCGTCACACGGTCGGGCGCCACGGCTGAGCCAGCCGTGACAAGCCCCGTCTCGTTCCCAGCCGTCCTTGACCCATGGACTACATGTTGAAAGTCCCTCCTTCCTCGAGTTTTCATCCCGATACTCGCAGATCTACCACTGCTCTCGATAAGAAGCCCTATCTTTGGCAGAGGACTACATCCAACTCTCTGCGATGGTTGTGCTTGTTGGTGTCGTATGTCATCTTAACTCTCTCGCTAACTCGACATTCTGACTGACCTACCTCTAGATTGTTGCTTGTTCCCGTCTTGCTGAGTCTCTTTGCCATTGGTGCGCAGGCACAAGACTCAAAGCTGGGACCACCTTCGACCAATCTAGAATGTACAAACCCACCTATGGACAAATGTGCTTTCTATGCCGACTGCCTCGAGTCCAGATACGGCTGTGGTCCGGACGGCTACCCCATCGGATATGGCCAATATTACTGCCAGAAATTTTCGAATAATAGCGACCTGTTTGACGCGCGAGGGCAGCAATGGATAATCGACACCATGCACTGCCTGCAGCTGGCACTCGTCGGGGACGCCGTCGATGCTGACCCCCCTGCTGGAACGTGCGAGGCGCTGAGTAGCCAAGCGTTTGCGACGCACCCCAGGTGTTACGTGAGCACAGGGTTTTGTACGTTGGGCGTACAGGACTGGGCGGCGGTGTTGGAAATTGTTGGCGTCGCGACGTTGATTTCCACCTGGGACGCCTTCAATGCAACTGCAGAGACGGCGGCGGAATGTGGCGGGTTTTATATGTTCTTGGTAGAGGAGAGATTGCTAGCCTATTGAAGTTACTGGTCGGATCTCAGGCCTCAGGGCTCGCCGAGGGTTTTAACAACCTCGGTTTTGGACATGTAGAGTATGTATCAGTTTACATGTCTATAACTCGAAACCGTTCATGTCAATGGTTATCGGAAAGTGCTCAGGGACATGGAGTCGGGAACCAGAAACCAGCTGAGGACGTAATACGGAAAGGGTTGTAGCGACCAGTCGGATGGTGGACTTGCAAAAAAAGGTAATGGGAGATATACCACCGTTCGAGGTTGAAACGCTAACTTGTTCGCATTTTATCGTGTTGTTCATCGCGTGATGATCCCGTCTTATCATTATTATTTGCGCGCTGTGAACATTGGTACAAGGTCCCTTTTGATTTCGTTTCCATCAAGACCAATGAATGATCATAAGAGTATGAGGATTATACTGAAATAAGAGAGGATGTCAGGGGTGGATGGATTCGGGTAGACAACCGTGAAGACCTTTCCGACTCCAAACAGCCCCCGGTAGATACCCCGGTATGACTCACCTCCGTCGAAGATGAGCTCAACCATCTTGGCTGGCGTTCAAACGCTCAGCTCCCAACTAACACCACAGCCGCAGCCACCCTTGGCCTGCGGATTCCCGGTCACTCGGAACGAGCTCCCTATGAGCTCAGTAGCATAGTCCACCGTCGACCCATTTAACATGGGTAGCGAGACGGCATCGATGTACAAGTTCGAGGGACGAATATCTGGATGGGTAAGATGACTGGTGATGGAGTGAACCTGACCGAAACAAAATCGCAACGAAATCAACTTACTAGTCTTCAGAAGCGCGTGCATGAGCGAGCTCCATCTTGTACTGGTAT
Source organism: Leccinum uliginosum (assembly GCA_038091455.1). Taxonomy (NCBI): domain Eukaryota; kingdom Fungi; phylum Basidiomycota; class Agaricomycetes; order Boletales; family Boletaceae; genus Leccinum; species Leccinum uliginosum. The sequence goes on along the minus strand of JBBPOM010001450.1, from coordinate 7,953 downwards.
CCATGACATCCTCCAGACTCGACAGATATGCGCAGGGCGATGCCGGGGTTTCCCTCCCGCGCCGATATTCGCTGAAGTTGCTGCAATCTAGTCAGAGATCATATTCCCGGGGGTAAGCAAGATGGAAAGTAGTTACCTCGGCAGCACGATTGGTGAGGACCAGATTAACGTGGTCCTCGGGTATTAGGTCAACCTCTAGCTCTTGTTCCTCTAGATCCCGGACGGTCGGTAAATTGAGTAGCGCACTGCGTGCCTTCGGTATTTCAGAAGGGCGTGTCGACTGAGACGAAGCGAGGGAAATGCTACGTGCCCGGGTGAGCATCGTAGGTGTTCTAGTAGTCCGCTTTGAATCACGGTTTGTGCGAGTGGAGAGAGCAAGTCTGGGAGTACATTTGGAAGCGGTGAAGATGGTGCGACGTGGGGAGCATTTAGAGCAATGTACATCCAAGAGTTGCAGCTGCCGTTGCAATGCAATTAGACCATTTCTGCTGCTGGACATCCTCGACATGAAGGATGTTGCTGAAGTGTACTAGCGGAGAAGTTGCCGGTAGCGCTGACTCATCCACAGCTTATAAGTAAGACTCGAAAAGTAAACGACAACTTCGACAAGACTTCCTCGATGACCTCCTCGGTCTCATTCACAGTTCGTCCGCCCACATCTCGACCCTCTTCTTCTGGTCCAGAATCAGATGGCACGTTCAAGATCCCAGCACTGCCCCGCCATGTAATCAGCGCTGGCAGCTCTGCGACGAGCAGCCCACTCGCAGGCTCTCCCCGCACATTCAGCTCACGAGATGACTCCGACGACGATGAAACGACTGGGATCGTCTTCGCGAACGGTCCTGGCGCCGACGACCATAACGTCCATACAGACTCGAGCGACGAGGACAGCTTTGTTCCGAGTTCCAAATCATTGGGCAGCCAGCGGTGCGTCGTTCGCATTCCGTCCTCGTGTTCCATTGTGTTCGACTCACAAAAGTGGTTTCGTATGTCCTCGTATTCTAGTTTGTATCAGAAGAAGAAAAAGGCACCTGGCCCAGAGGTGCCTCTAGTCATCCCCACGAGACCAAATCCTGACTGGCGTGAAGCAGCACGCAGACGTCGTGCAGCCTGCTCTCGCGTCCAGTCTCATATATCTCGCGCTGCCCCTTCCTTTGTTCCAGATTCAGCCCTCGCCCCAGTTGGTGCCGACGGGAGTGTCGGGGGGCTCGGGACAAGAGATACCATCAACTCTGGCACTCAGCTATCTGGCCTACAGATCAACAAAAAGGTCAAAATTGAAGTGGAAGCCGATGAAGATACTGCTGCTATAGTGGAGATGATCTCCGTGGAGGAAACAATGACCGAGGTCATCGACGAAACAGAAGACCAAAAGGCACTACGTGCCATTCTCGCTGGCGAAAAGGAATCTGCTTCCATTGCCGATATCATTCCCGTACCTCCCCTCTCAGAAACAGATGCCCTGAAGCAAGACGTTGAACAATTACCCGATGTTGCCACGGCAGACGACTATGAGCGTGTTCCGGTGTCGGCTTTCGGGGCTGCCATGCTGCGTGGTATGGGATGGACCGAGGGAGCTGTTGCCCCCAAGTCGGATAAGAGAAACAAGAATGGCCTTAAGGAATTGTACTTACCGCAAGCGCGCCCGACCCTGTTGGGCATTGGTGCGAAGGAGAGAGAACCGGAAGACGACGGAAGCGGAAAAAAGAAGGGAAAGGGAAAGGACATGCGTTACATCCCTGTTGCAAGAAGGGAGAGCGGGAGAGATGAGTATGGATCGAGCAGGTCTGGTACGGCTTCTAGGCGGGGCTCTCGCTCTCCATCGCACAAGGAGAGAGAGGATCGTGGGTCAGACCGGGAGAGGCGCGGTTACGAAGATCGCGAGCGGGGAAAAGGAGGGGATCGCGATCGCGACCGTCGTGACGATGGCAAGCGCAGGACCAAGGAGTATGACGAGCGGGCCCGTGAGAAGGATTATAGGCGCAGAGATCGGGACCGCGATACGGACAGAGATCGAACCCGGGATCGTGGTGGTGACTCCTATCGAAGTCGAGAGTGGAACTACGATGATCCAGAACGCACGCGAGAGCGCGACAGACGAGACCGCCGGGGCGACTGATGACATTGGTGAAAGGTTTAATGAACTCTTAACTAGATTGTCTTGCTGATTTGTTGTCGTTAAGAATGTCATTAGTAGCATGTGGAGTGCTTAATCATTCTACGATATACCTCGCGCCAAGTCTAGGTCTGTTGTATGGATTATCTCCGAGCATGGAATTTGATCGACTAGCTGTAGAAAGAAACCCAACACTAGAGCCGCTGGAGACGGCAACTGGATACTGAAGGTGTCAGTGTGGGACATCCTCTTTCGACGAACTCCGCACCACCGTGACTGCATGCCCTGACAGACGGGGATCTTGTCGATCTTGTCGATTGTAAGGATCATTTTCAAAGAAAGAGTAACTCTCACAACGGACGACCCCTTGTTCTTGTTTCAATTTCCAACTGTGGTACAAAGGTACTTCTATTGCCTCAACCGGCGCAAGAAATATGGGGTGGGTATTGTTCCCGGATCGGACGCCGCAAGGCGCACAAACACGTGGACGTGGACGTCTCGGAGACCGTGATGGGCTCGAAGTCCGTCAAATGTGCGCTTCCAAAGGCGTGCAGGACTGATTCGCAGCTTGCCTCCAACACGCGGCTTGCTACGCCGATCAGTGTCTTGCTCCCATCCCTTGTACATTTGAAAGGACAAACTTTTTTTTTCGATCAATGATGAGATTTTATTTCTCGTGTGACCATTCGCTTCCTTCTGACCGCAGGACTTATCAACTTGAATGACTTCACAACGCTGCGTCTGGATACAGCTGGCGGCGCCAGCTTGTCACTAATGTGACAATGGGCGTTCTTCGACACGTGTTCGGTCGTATCCCAGACAAGGTATGTATCCACGAAAAAATCGAAATGGGCAGTATCATACCTCACACGCAAAGTCGGTTACAAGGTCCGTCCATCAATATTTCAATTATCTTCAGACGTGGAATCCGATTGACTTGCCATCCGAGGCTACGGATTTGAAGGTGTCTGTGTCCGTGTGTGACACTGACGGCCAGTCGGATCTCCCCTCTCTGACCAAAGTGGCACAAGTATCAGACGGCCCTGAAGGAGTTGTCATCGACGAGCCTCGGATCTTGTCCGTCTTGTTCATTGTAAAAAAAAAAAAAGGATCAGTTTCAAGGGAATTCACTCACAATGGACGACTCTTCAATCCACACTATGGGGTGCAAAGGCTGCACTGAGCTGAAACCATCTACGTAGTAGTTGTGTGCGGTGGCGTTCAGGTTTGTGTATCATCACCTCGACCGATTCAAGAAATATGGGGCGCAATATTGCCGCCGTATGGCGCACGAGCACGAGCACGTGGACGTAGCTCGAGTTGTCGTCGAATGCGCGCTTCCAAACGCATGCAGAACTGACTCGCAGCTTTGCCTTCAACACGCGGCGCCGATCAGTGTTTCGCTCCCCAGATATCCCTTGTTCTTTCAATCAGTGAGATTTGATTTCTCGTTTGACCATTCGCTTCCTTCTGATCGCAGGAGTTACTCCATAACGCTCCTGGATATAGCTGGCCTGCTCCAGCTTGTCCCTGGACCAGACAAGGTGTCCACCAAAAATCAAAATGAATTAATGAATGCCATCGTGGTTACAGGTACTAAGCTACGATTTAGAGTATGACGATGTGTCTCAAAATGCAATTCAATGCTGGCCACGTGTTATGAAAGCACGCGGATGAATATTCGGAGCAAGTATACAGGGGTTGCGACAAGTAAATTGATGCGTACACGTGTTCTTCGTATAGAGAGCGTGATTAACTGCTCGGTTGTCACAGAAGACCAAAAAAACAATGCTGTCGGGCGTATTCAAAGATTTCCCGTGTAGGTGGCTACAAGAGGCACGACGTTATCTGGCCGACTGCCGGGGATGGGTGATCCAGCAAGCGAGCGTTCAGCTAACGTGCGTTCCGCAATCGTAGCAGTAGGGTGGAAAGTATTCGTCTGTGAATTCGTGGTGGCTGAATGATCCTGTTCTGGGGACTCGGACCTCCTGGCCATTGTCGTAACTGGCTGATTGTGAGGGTAATATGATTGACGTTTCGAGGACATGAAGTCATAAACAGTAAACCTTCAAAGTGTTGAGCACAAGGTCGTTCTGCAAGAAAAAAATGCTCACTCTTCCTCCAATTGTCGGTACTCGGGCTTCATCTTCTCTGGGTTGGAGTTTGCCTTGCGTTTCGAGTGGGTGAGTGGCTTCTCAACCATCAAGAACTCGTCAAGTTCGTGAGTAACATCAAAGTTGGCCCTTTTTGCCTGTATACGCGAAGTCGGCAAACGTACAAATAAAATCCGCCAATGTTGGACTTACATCCGGCACGAAGGGGGACTGGGCTGACTTGGAACTCAAATGGTCCCAGTCTATTCCCGAGAGCCACGGATGGCCTTTGATGTCCCGGAAGCCCGCGCCTCCAGGTTTACAACCAAGGCGTTGACTGATATTGCGTTCAAGGAGCTACAATCTGCGTCTTATACAGGTCAATCCAAAGTATGTGGATAGTACTTACGCCCTGGATAAAGTTGACCCCTTGGGGACTACATTTCCGGCCAACTTCGTCGGGGAACTTCAAGGGATCGTTAATTATAGATTTTCTCATCTTCTCGATGGTGCGGCCATCGAACGGTCGGTAGTTGAATAGGAGTTCGTATGCTGTGATTCCGAGACTCCACCAATCGACACACCAAGTATATCCTTTCCTTCCGATCACCTCTGGGGCCATGTAAGCCATGCTCCCAGCGACACTGGTGTGTAGTCGACGTTCCGAGTAATGGATTGCAACGTTGAAGTCAGTGATGTGCGCATGCCCCTGAGCATCCAGAAGAATGTTATCGGGCTTTACATCCCTGAGGAGGATCCGTCAGACAGGAAAAGGGAGAGGAAAGCAAAAAGAAGCGTACCGGTGGATAATCCTCCGTTTATGGAGGTAGACCAAGGCAGATATGATCTCTACCATCCAAAAACGTACAACGTCTTCGGAAAGATTTCCATTGCGCTCGAGGTGGACTTGGAGAAGACGCTCATGTGGGGCAAATAAAAGACACAGAAAAAAGGCTCACATCGAAGGTCGCCTCCGAGCATAAGGTCGAGGACAAAGAAGCAATTTTCATCGTCTTGAAAGGCGTAACGCAGGTTCACAACAAAAGGGTTTTCAATCTGACATCAAATCATGGGCGAGGAGAGACAGCAGAAAACCATGAGAAACCAACCTCTTCCAGGAGCCGACGCTCTTGAATTATGTTGGCCACCGCTTTTTGTTTGATGCATTTTGATTTGTCGATGTACTTGAGCGCATATACTTGCTTCGATTTTTTGTGTTCGACCACCCTGACCTGTTACGGGGGTTGGCGAATGACGGTTCACGATGGGTCGTCCAGACAGGGACCGACTACCGCTTACCTTTCCGAACGCGCCCTTGCCGACTGCACGGTGTAGTTCAAAATGAAAAAGATTGACTTCAGAATCAAAATCGACTGGTTCAGAAAAACAGCATCCCATGTTCGTGCGAGAGAAAGAGGAAAGATGAAAGAGGGGACGAGCACGAACCGAAGGTTTAAGTAGGATTGACTTCCCGAGAACAACGTCGAATTAACGCCCCTGTGTGTCCTTGTAGCCAAAGTGGCCATGGCTTGCTGACAAATCAACCGCATGCCTTCTGAATCACACGTCCCAACCCTGGCCGATTTCTATCGGTCCGTGTCCCTCCGCACCAAATCTCCCTCCTACTTTCCACCTCGCGCTAGCGTTTTGAACCAAGTCTCTCTATTGTAAGTAGGTTGTCCATCTCACTTGAACCAATGTCCATCCATGCACACACAGCCAAGGAGATATCACCAAGCTTGAGGTCGATGCGGTCGTAAACGCAGCAAACTCAAGTCTACTAGGTAACCATCGAGTGCTTGCACAAATTATCTCTGATTCGATGACTTTGATTTTGAAGGCGGAGGTGGAGGTGCGAAACTGCAATGCTTTCATGCAGTCTTCTGATTCTCGTACTCTCTAGTTGATGGTGCCATGCATCGCGTTGCCGGTCCAGGCCTCTTGGAAGAAAGTATGTCGGATGACAACGTCTTCTGTACTTTATCATACTCGACATCCAGCTAGGACGTTGAATGGTTGCGAGCCTGGAAGTGCAAAGGTGACTGGCGGCTATAATCTTCCTGCGTGCGTCTCTACATCCTCATCAGGCGCGTATCTTATGCGTTATCTTTGGATAGAAAATATGTTATCCATGCTGTCGGGCCAACCTATTCCGCCGAACGGGCTGCAAACTGCAAAAGGTTACTCGAGTCTTGCTATAGAACAAGTCTGCGGTTGGCGCTCGCCAACAATTGTGAGACCGTTGTGAGTATACTTAAAGTCCGATGATGATGAAATTGTGAGCATACGCATCACAGGCTTTCCCTTGCATCTCCACGGGGGTGTACGGCTATCCGATCAAGGATGCTACAGAAGTTGCGCTGAAAACGGTCCGGGAATTGCTGGACCTGCAGGAAGTTGGCAGCAAGGTAGCCAATCATGTCAATGACACGTTATGATGACGAACTCACCTTGACGCACGCAGCTCAAGCGTGTAATATTTGTGGTGTTCAGCGACAGGGACAGGGCTACTTATGAGTATGTGACTTTTGTCTTGACGACACTTGCGTTGTCTAACGGTGTGCGTAGGCAACTTATTCCTCTCTACTTCCCACCTGCATTGGAAGGTAACGCCATTTAGTAAACACCTTGTGCAATCCTATGTATCATTACTACCATCTCTTTTGTATCCAATCGATCTGCCGTTCACGGAGGTGTATGAGTCGATTGTGACAATCGTGATTCCGGGCCCGACCCATTTCTTTACCTCCTCTGACAAACATGACTGACGATTCCTTTATCTATATCCTGGACTGAGCAGGAGGATGTCTCCTGTTTTTGCGTGCCACGTTCCTTATGACCCTGTGTTGTGTTCTTTGGATGACACCATCCTCTCCCAGTGAAAGCTGAATTCCGGAAGCTCAAAATGATACCATTGCAATTACCTCTTGATGAGAATCATGTTTTCATTGAGCTTAGGAGGCATCAGTTGGCAGTTGAATTGCTCCCCGGATTTGCATCCGTGTACATCCTATTCGTCCAGAGTTGGGTTACTACATCCGAGGCTGGACCATTCTTACATATGCGGTGCCATCGCCGACATGTCTTCCGACGTTCGAACAAAATGAAGTGCCACGGATATGTCAGGAGAGAACTTAAAATCTAATGAATCTGACAGTGGTGGTATCTCATAACTCGCTTGAATTCGGGACAGGGGTGGAGACAAATTTGGTAGTTGTTTTCGGATATCGATCGATCCTTATCCCACCGTCATACATGCGTTCCTAGAACGACTGTCTTCCTGCCTAAGGTCTGCCTACGGGAAACTAATGCGTTTCATGGCTCGTGCCATTGTAAACTCGGAATGCACACACTCATAACTTTACCGGTCGAGGTACGAAGATCGAATAATGATTGATTGACCCTCTAAAAAAATAGCTGACATAGCTACTATACGAAATCCAACTCTGCGCGACATCCTCCACACTCCCGCAGACATGCAAGACTCTCCATAGCATCTTCTCATCTTCCCCCCCGTTCTACCGCGCACAATATCTTGTCGCGTGCACCAACTCGACGCGTCTTCCAGAGGACGTCGTCCTCACCAAAATGCTGCGCTACCCTGTATGCACCCAAGCCGTCCTCGAGGCCTATTTCCGAACGCAGGTTCGCAGCGGAGAAGCCCGATCGACGACGCCGCCAGAGCTGCCGAGGCGGCTGTTCCGTGTGCTCGCCGGCTCCAGCTCCACCAAACGCCCGAAGGCG
>JBBPOM010001449.1:0-10710 GCA_038091455.1 Leccinum uliginosum | reverse complement strand
TTGGGGCCTGGGCCAGTGGTAACTATGTATGCTGACTCGAAGAATATGTACATGAATATTTTCATCACAGGCATGGCAGTAATGTTTTATCAACGTCAATACTGTACCTATCATTGGCGTGTTATCATGAAATTGGTTATCCCCAGGAGTCGGGGACTGGGCGCAAGAGCGCCAGCTACGATATAATATTTCCTTTCCTGCTTATTTGTTCGTGTGATAAATCTGCAGAATCTGAGGAATGACCTTGCAAGCAAGTAATAAGCAAGTAACACCTATCACATGAGAAAAATATCATCATAATCGTAGCGGGTTTTGCCGCGCAGTGGGCCTAGTCACCGCAACCTGGTATAAGCGTAAGTACGAATTATAAATCAGACGAAGTTTCAATGGAAGGGGAAGGAGAAGCCAATTTGCAACGGGGCACACAACTACCTCTACCGTCCGAGGAATCAACATCGCTGCCACACGGATCGATACTGTCTACAATGTCGAAAGTCACTTCATTCTGCAAGGAACCTTTGATGCGACCTGCTTGCAATTCAGCCTCCTTGAACATTTCGTCCGCTTCCTCAGAGTCGTCCGTGGCCATCGCCTGGAGTATTTCGAGTTCTTTCGTGCGAAGACGCTGATACTTGGCGTGCGCAGAAAAAGTGGCACGAGTTGCTCGTGCGAGCTCTAGCACCCGCCTCGCATGTAGATCCTCGACCTCTGGCTTTCTCCTGAAAGATGCCTACATATAACCCCCATCTAATCAATAGACATAATGACGAATGGCACATACTGACCGATGTAAGCAGGGTTTTAGCCTTTTTATAAGGCAAAACATCATCGTCCTTGTCCTCGTCCTCTGCTTCAAATAGGCGACGCTTCTGTCCAATTATCATAGTTGACGATGACCCACATGTAACGGGTTGCTCCTTCGGCTTTGCTGGTGGATTTGGTGGTAACACGACAGGATTGTCGGCGAAATGACGTGAGGGACTGGATGAGGGTATCTTCGACAGTGGTGGGGATGGTGGGGCGTTGAGTAGAGGCGACAAAGGCGGTGCTGGTGGGGTCGGTGAGACCAGCGGGAGTGGGACGGGGGGCTCCATCGCAACGTGCGAATACATGTGAAGCAGGGAGTACTGCAATTGAGTCAATCAACACAATTTAAAGTCAGCGACCACCAGACTTCCAGCCAAAATCATCACGCTGTCACAACCCCTGCAGTGGCGTCGTACAGACGTGACACTTACCGGAAATTGCCGCTTTCACAGTCCCAGAAAATGTCTTGTTTTGTTTTTGTTGTGTTGTGCAAAAAAGCCAGGTACTACTGACCGGGACTTTACTTCGAGGGACGATATCGGACAAAATTATTATACACTAATCAGTAGGAATCCTTGCTTGACTTTACAATGACACAACGGACTCGCGTTCTTCAAGTTGGGTTGGAAATTATGTAAGCGTTTGGTTCCCACGGTCAATACATCCCTCTCCCGAGATGCGTTTGAGCTGTGGTCAACATCAGCATTGATAAGGTCTATGCAGAGATGATCTAGGCTCTACTGGGCAATGCTTGTATTCCAGAACCACCAGTAGATGATGCCGGGCTTGAGCGCTTGGGAAAGTTGGGATGTAGTAGTAGCTTGTCGAGATCAGTTATACATCATAATTTTTGGTGCGTATATGCTAGATTTGCATCGTTATCCGCCTATCCCTGCGCCTTGCCGGATACGATGATCGCATCTATATGGATGAACACATCCATTTTCTTCACCTCGTCACGCCACAGATGGTCGAGGAGCTCACACACAACGGCACGTGATGTGAGCCCTTTCCGCCTTGCATTCACTATTTTGTTGTATCTCAATACGGTTTATCTGATCGTTAGGCATCCCAGTCCCCATGGGCGAGGACAACCCTGCCTTTGAAGGCTTGTCGAGCTTTGTTCTACCTACGCTGGGAGGTTGATAGGTGTGTCGGATGCTCCGATCTGTGCGTGTTGGCCTCATATTCTATATGCTCACCCTTACCTTCTCTCCACAGGCACAGCCCACGCATTGCATCCGGACGGTTTCCACCATGTCAAGAAATGCGAAGCTTCTAGCTTCTGCTACATCAATGACATCGTGCTCGGCATCCTCGAGCTCCTGCGGATGTACCTGCGCGTAATGTATATCGACATTGACTGGACCACGGTGACAGCGTCTAGGAGTCGTTTTACACAACATGACAACCACAAGTTTGGGGGGTACCTTCCCGGGACGGGGACGCAGGAGGACAAGGGTATGGACAAGGGTAAGAATTATACGGTATATATCCCGCTCAAGAATGGAATCACGGACAAGGCGTTTAAGACGGTGTTCGAACCGGTATGTCTATATGGCACGTCTGAGCTGTACGTAGTGGATCACACTAGTCTTCATGAGCTTATCCCTGCCAACCTCACTGTCTATGACCCCCCTCACGTTACGAAACCAATAGAGAACGTCCAGGATGACCATAGCCATAACCTTGCAATCATCGTTGCGCGACCCCCTTCTCGTTGTTCAGCTGTACGAGTATGACCTTTGCCCCCTTTCGATTGTCACTGGTCGCGGGATATTGCTGCCGCCCCTTTGCTCCCGGGAGTTGGAAAATTGGCGCAAGTGTGCCGCTACGATTTTTCAATGGTGGAAATACTCAGTGAGGACGCTCGACATTCCTAATTTGCACATTCAGGATCAGGGGACCTGAACTTGCCCTGCAACGAATACATCACCTGAAGGTTCCGGAGAACAATATGGACGATCTCAATGTCAAGGACGGGTCGCTGGACGATGTGATTTTCAATGCGCTTCGACCAGCTCAAGGAGCGATGGACAATTTGCAACGCAAAATTTCATTCTATAAATATAGTCGGAGGAGTCTGATGGGTACTGCAACGACTCGAACGAACGTTCCCATCTAACTTCATCTACCTCCGTACGCACACCATCCTGTGTGTATGATGCCCGGCGCAATGACGCCTGCAGGCGCCAATGCGAGTTGGCAACGTCTTTGGTGGGCCGGGGGTGGAGTATCAGCGAGCACTCCAGCTTAGTATCCCGGTGGTCCAGCACGTTGAATGAAAAAGATGTGGGTGACTTCTCAGTGTGTATATATTGCACGAGCTGATTCGTTGGATGATGGCAGAGTGGTACCCATCTCTGGGTTCCACCTCGAGGTGCTTCTCCCTCGATTTCTATCACGCTCGTCAGACACCATCGATGTCCAAAACGTCCTTACCTCCCACCGTCGATGCCCTCCGTCTCACGTATGACCGCTGGCAGCCCGCCAAGCACGATCAACAAAAAGCCGATCGAGCCGATGCCCGAGGAGTCACTGGGAGTCTGACACGGCGAGACGAAGGTCAGGGCGTCTGAATCTGGGCTTGGGTCCATGGTGAAGAAAGCGGTGTCCCAGTCGGGCTCGGAAACGCAGCATCCGTACCATCTAGTATTCCTCCCGTGCCGCGCGTGCCCTACTAATCCCCCCCCATTGGGACTGCGGCTTCACCACCCCTCGTCGATCCCCGTTGGTGCGTCGTCCGGGTCGGGAACGTGTGCGCCACAGGACATCGAACCGTGAACGTGAGCTTGGCAAAGACAATTACGCTGTCGAGCATGGAGGTGCCGCCGCCTCCACCAGAAGATGGTCATTCAAGTTGCGGATGAATTGATATTGATTATGCGATGATGTACTAATCACAACCAAATAAAATTTAAATTTTCCCAAGCAGATATTCCTGACGATATTTTCAGATACATTCTTGTTGGATTCTGAGTACTAGTATTAGCCGAGGTGTAGCCTAAGCCGGTGGTTCCAGCCATTCCGTCGGTTAACTCATTTTCAGTTGAAGTTCTCGCACTTCGACTTCGAGGTCACTTCGACTTCTCCTTACCATGCCGCCCGTAAAACATACTTGTGGTCACTGCGGCCTGGCTTTCCCTACTAGAACTGGTGTCCGCCGGCATATTGCACATGCTCGTCCATGCTACGCACAATGGGAAGCTCAGATATCAAAGCCTACAACAATCGCGGCTGCCTCTGCCCTCTTCAATGTGTCACGGAACCGAGAAGATGCTCATCTCAACAACGACCAAGCGCACAATGAAATGGACATTGACATACCCCCACCTCCTGATGAACCCATTGTCGATGCTTACATCCCCGGGGCCCCTGATGATCGTTTGCCACGCTATGCTCGTGAGTTCGACGAGAAGCGGGCCGCAGATATCCTTGGAACTGCACAGACACAATTTGAAACCTTCAAGTCCGAACAAGACGCCTCGGGTGCTGGGGAATATGCACCCTTCAGCGATCGAGAGGAGTGGGAATTAGCAGACTGGCTCATAAATAACGTGAATCAGCGTGCTACAGACGAATATCTGAAATTGTCAATTGTGAGCACCCGTCCATATACCAAATCACACAGAAATGAACTTCCTGTTCGATAGACGAGTACTCGCACTTGTCCGAGTTTCAAGAACAAACGGTCGTTTTTGAAAATAGTTGATCAACTTCCCATTGGTCCCGAATGGAAATGCGAACTCATACGTGCCAATGGTGACCCGATTGAGGACGAGGATACCGGCGAGGGTCACGATGGACAGGTGGACTCGGAGATGGAACTTTGGTTGCGAGATCCCGTTGCTTGTGTTCAAGAGCTCATCGGCAATCCTGCATTCCATGGACAACTGGCATACGCACCCGAAAAGGTCTACGCAGATCCTGAGGGTCAGTGTCGCCTATACGATGAGATGTGGGCGAGTGATTGGTGGTGGGAAATGCAGGTAATGTGCTCGTTAATGACTTGAGCAACTCACCTAACGAACTGTCAGTCTCGTTTACCGGAAGGCGCCACTATCGCGCCAGTGATTTTGGCCTCAGACAAGACCCAGCTGTCCCGCTTCAAGGGAGACAAAAATGCATGGCCCGTGTATCTTAGCATTGGCAACATTTCCAAGCAGACTCGCCGTCAACCCTCTCGTCAAGCTTCGATTTTGCTGGGGTACATACCTACGTCGAAATTGGACTCATTTGACGACAACTCCGTCGCTGGGCAGCGACTATTTCACTACTGCATGAAGAGGATTCTGGCACCTCTGGAGGCTGCCGGCAGGCAAGGTATCGAGATGGTTTGCGCTGACGGCCGTTTGCGACGCATCTACCCAATCTTGGCAGCGTACATTGGGGACCACCCAGAACAGTGTCTGGTGGCGTGCTGTGCCCAGAACCGATGCCCGAAATGTTTGGTACCGGCAGACCAAAGGGGAGCGAACGTTCAATTTCCCCCTCGCGATCAAACGCAAGCAATTCGAACGCTACACGCGCAAGCCACTGGGCAATACCCTCCGGAGTTTATTGCAGACGGGCTTCGTCCCGTTTTCTCCCCATTCTGGGCGAGCCTTCCCCACACCGATATCTTCCTTGCGATCACTTCGGACATCCTCCATCAACTGCACCAAGGCATTTTCAAAGATCACCTCAAAAAGTGGTGCAGTGCGCTCATTCCCAAGAAAGACTTCGACGCTCGGTTTCAGGCCATGCCAGTTTTCTCTGGCTTGCGCCATTTTAAGGAAGGAGTAACCAAAATCAAACAGTGGACTGGCACCGATCACAAGCAGCTTCAGCGTGTATTTCTCGGTGCGCTCGTTGGTGCAACTCCGCCGAACATAATGAAAGCAGCTCGTTCTCTCCTCGACTTCGTTTACATCGCGCAATATCAGACGCAAACAGACAAGACCCTCCAAGCGCTAGAGCAAGCACTCGACGACTTCCATGCCGCCAAGGATGTCTTTATCGAGCTCGATTGCCGCGAGCATTTCAATATCCCTAAGTTGCACTCGTTAACTCATTATGCAGCAACGATCAAGGCGTTGGGCGCACTTGATGGTCTCAATTCAGAACATTCTGAACGGTTACATATTGATTACGCCAAAAAAGCCTACACAGCAAGCAATCGGAAGGATTACGTCATCCAGATGACTAGGTGGTTACAGCGTCAAGAGGCTTTTATTCGCTTCAAATCTTTTCTGTCCTGGCGTAGTAGGCAAGGCGATGGACCCGCGACTCCTGCCAGTGCTCAACCACGCAGAAACGCTCACACTAAGGATTTCCATGCCGGTCAAAGTTATCATATATCTCACCGCCCCCACTTCCCCCAGAAACCACTCCGGTATCTCGAAGAACATCACGGTGCTGTAAATTTCATTGATGCGCTACAAGAGTTCCTTAGCACCTTGCCGTTCAACGGTCATGAGCACCACCGGCCCAATCAACATGATCGGTTCGACTGCTTCAAAAGCATCACAATTCAATTGCCAGAATGCCAACATATGCCGTGCAAAAACTATGCTAGGATTCATGCTTTTCCTCCACGCCCCAACGGTCCCCGCAAACCCGCTACACCAGCTCGATTCGACACTGCGCTTGTTCTGACGGATATTGATGATGCGCGACGGCACGGTGGACTGCACGGTATGTACCCGACAATACAGTGAGCAAAATTAGTAATTCCTTCTGGGTTAGGCCTGCGCGTGGCCCAAGTACGGGCGATTTTCACGTTGCCACATCACCTTGGTGATTATCGAACACCTCTCGTCTATATCCACTGGTTCAAGCCACTACGCCAGCTGGATGATGCCACTGGGATGTTCCGCATCAGCCGTTCGACCCGCCACCACCAACCCAATACCGCTGTGGTTCCGGTTCATCGCCTCATTCAAAGTTGCCACCTCATACCCAAGTTTCTGGCTGGAGCGATTCATCCACGCTGGATTCAGGGATTCTCTTTGGCTGATGCGGACACTTTTTATTTAAACAGATACATAGACTCTCGGTTGTTCGAGCAGCATAGAGTTCATGAGTAGATGGTGTTTTCTATCAGCCATTCTTCTGATTGTTGCTGCACTTTACTCCCTCGCTGCGAGCACACTAGTGATGCAGTAGACAATGATCATTAATTTTGTGCATGCGATCGAGTTCATGCTTCACCCCATCACTCTACAGTTCATCTCCTCACTCAAATGGTTGAACCCACCACGCTTAGCAAAGGAGTTCAAGTGGTAATACATGGGTGTGCTAACTGCTCGCTCGAACCCTTGAAGCGCGCAGGTCGTCCATGCCAGCGTGAGGGTCTCCCTCTCCTGGTTGATTAATGATTTCCTGGCTCAGCTCGTGGCGATTGCCATCATGATGCACTCTCGTTCAACCGAGAGCGCGCGGCGATCGCTGCACGTCACCCCGTTTTCACGCTCTCAGTTTCTTACTAGGCTAGTTTCTGCCATAAACACCGCTGCCTTCCGTCTCGCCTCCTTGTCGCGTCCGACAGCCAAAATTTGTGGCAGAGCATTCCGCCGATATACTATACGCGCCCACAAGGAGTTCCCATACAAAAAATCGAGGGCGGCCTCGGAAACTTCATGTCCGAATCCCCCGTACCTCCACGGTATGGTCGCTGTCGAGTACCAACAACTTCAAGCTGAAGGCTTGCTCGACCACTTGAACTGGGAATATCGTGGTGAGTCTCCTCTTTTGTGCATACCCTGCACGCTCGAACACGACCCGCCAGACGTCGAGGACAAGCGCAAGACGGTCGCGCAGCTCGTTCTCGACACCACTCCGAGGTCTACGATTATCGCGTTCAAATACGCCAGCCCCGCCCTCAATATCAATGACAGCTTCTTTCACCTTGGCCTGGTACGCACCGCCTTTTTTTTCTTTTTTCTTTTTCTTGCGTCGCGCCGTCCCACTCAACACTACTGTTTTTTCTTCTTTTTCTTTTCGCGGCGACCCCACTTGGAAGATGCGAGGGGAAGGATACATCGGTGCGCCAGCGTGTACCAGCTCGATTCGACGACAACGACCGTGACACCAACGACACCAACAACGCGGGAACGACATCTACTCTAAGACGACGACTGACGACACGGATGACAACGCGATGATGACAACTCGACGTCGACGTCATGCCCCCGCCGCCTCTGCCCTCCCCGATCCCCTCCGTCCGCCACACGTGCCCAAGCAGGCAGCGACAATGTCGTCCCGCCCCTCCCATCTCTCTCCCTCCCTCTCACACACCCCCGACACAACGGGCGCGAGTGTTTTGTCGGGTGGGTAGCTTTGTCCATGTTCCAACCCCCGCTGCGCATGACTGAGATGAGCGTTTGTGCAGGTTGCCACGCCTTGGCAATTTACCTCGTTCGCTCATGCCAGGTCCTTTGAGCGACCGTCGATGATTGTGCGGAACGATGCCACTGAAGAGTAGAGTTCACCGAGCCCGATCTCGCCGCGCCGCATTGCAGCTGGCTTGCACAAGAGATCCCCCATCCTGATCGACATGGACATCGAGTCCAGAGTAGGGTCGAGAAAGCAATCCCCGGAACCAGTTCCACGTGGTGCACTGCAAGAGACTATCAAGAAGGAAAGTGATCAGCTGGGCTAGGAAGCCTGATAAAATCCGCAAAGCAAGACATTCAAGTCCCAGAATTTAACATGGACGCCTTTGATAGCTTCCTCTGATTCGATTGAGATTACACACGAGTAAGCCAGCACGGCTTTTACAAGGGGGTACACCGTTTCACACGATGTCTCACTGGAAAACGTCCCTTGGATGCTTCCTCTCTCAATTCCAGACAGCTTCCCGGAGTCCCTTCCGTCGAACTGCCACCTGAGATTGACTCGGCTCACAACGCTGTCATTGGCTCTGTAGATTCCCTTCCAAATATCCCGGGTACCACTGATTATCTGTCTACGGCAACACCCGCGTGCCTTACGCTCCCGAGCGTATCACACCTGGACCCCCGTCCTCCTACCCCAACACCACCTACCTTCGAACTGGGTCATCGCACCTGAGGTTTTAGCGGGTATAACGCTGCCCAGGCCCTCTGATGTTACCGAGGCCACCTAGACAGCTCACGGAGCCCCACACTACCCCACGCACCGGTGGGGTGCGCGTAAGCGCATTTTTCCTCGGACCGGTAGCCTTAGCGTTTATGTAGGACTAGGTTAGCCGGTTGCTACATAATATTATCCCTTGTCCAAAAAAATATTTCATGCCGAGGCGTGTGACTGCGCCAAACAAAATCAAAAATTCAGAAAATTCATAATCTCGTCGTAGCGCATCACGGTGTGTCGAAAAATCAATGCATAACTTGCATTCAACTCCTAATAACAATGGAAGCGGACGTCGACGTCATGCTCGGCCTCCTCAGAACCTTCATCGGTTCCCCATCAGGGCCTCTCCAACACCTCATTCTGCCTCGTGTCACCCCTCATCGTACGTGCATGCTTCTGCTCCGTTTGCTCCGCCACACCCCATGCCCTCCCCCCCTAGCTGTATCCGTCCGCTGATGCGATCGTCCACCTTCCAGGAGGTGTATCCCGGTTTGCAGAGTCTGGGCGAACGCGTCTCCCGTACCGCCGCCATGAAAATAGCACGTCAGCGTGTCACCATGCCGCTGGTTCACCTTACTCTTTCCGCTCTAGATCGTGGCTTCCATGAACACGCATATTGCAGCATGGTCCATCTCCGATGTTCAGACGGATACTTGGCGTGTCCATTCCTCGCTAGTCCTTCCCGATGGCGACGTTGTTACCGCATTGGGTTGCCGTTCTGGTAGTTCCACGACCTTGAAGGCTTGATCTGCGGCTCTCTAATGCAGTCCCAGGTTTACTCGCCGTCGGCAGCCAAACTGGTCTCTTAGTATATGCGCTAATTCTCGAGAATGATCTTCTCGCTTGGAGCAGCAAGCGGGCTACTCGGTATGAACGCCGCTATTCAGATCCTACTATTTTGGTTTGACTCGTCAGGAAAACACAGCTTCGTCACACCTTTTCTGGTGAAACTCGCACCAACGCTGGCATACATTGCTACCACATCCTTTGTATGTTCCGTTTCTATTTTCACTCCACCATCGTCATCCCTCATAACGTGATTCAGGGCGACAACCGAGTTTGGTTGTACCCCACTACTTTTGGTCAACAAACTCAGGGCATTCCACATTCGCGACCCGCCGTGTCTGTTGCCTGGCGATACTCACCGCTGTCTCGAAGGTTCGTAGACTTACAGCGACTCACACCTCGAACCAACTTCTCATCGCAGCAGCGATCCTACGCTGTTTACAACTACGTCGGGCTCAGTTCTACGGATATTTCTACCCGTTGCGGACTCCCCCCAACGGCTTCAATTACATCTTGCAGTCGATGTTGGTCCGCCTTCCTCTCTTCAGGCCACGCCTCAAGTCGCGCCATACTCCGAGTCTGGGATAGTCTGGTTGGATAGAGAGGTCCTCGGGCCAGTTGTCAAAACTTTGCTGCAAACACCGGACATGGATGGGCTCGACATCTCAAAGCTACGAAATCTCGAGGAAGGGGGTTTGGGTTTGTTCCTGCGAGTTCTTGCAGATGGTTCCGTGGTATTGAACACCTTGAAGTTGGTCACGGGCTGCCAAATCTCGCGCGCGGACTTTCCGTGCGCTTTGCGGTTTAACGCCGCACTGGCGCCTTCAAACGAACCGCCAACGCACACCCCGCACCTCGCCCCCGAACCCAAGGCGCCAAGCGGAAACCAAACCAAGGCTGCGCCCAAACAGCGTCGCCCACCACCCCCCGCCCGGAATGAGCTGGGGCAGGCAGCGCGGGCTCCGAGAGGGCGCGACCGCCCTTCGTTGAGCACCCTGCAGCGCCTCGGTTCGTGGCCCCCCC
>JBBPOM010001448.1:0-10713 GCA_038091455.1 Leccinum uliginosum | reverse complement strand
GTTTAATAGCTCACAACCTTGGATGGAAGTCGGTTGTGTGCTGGTGCTAGATGAAACAGGGCTGAAGAAAAGGATGTACCAAGCAAGAGACATTCGCTTTCGTGCAATTTCTCGAATTTCCTGTTTGATTTGGTGGTCGATAGCATTCGACCTTGTCTCGCCTGCATTAATTCGGCAAGGTGACCCATCATGAAGGTACTTACCTAGTGGTCGGAATGGCTAGTTCTGAACTGATATCCAGAATCGCCCGCGGAGCCTCGGATGCGAAGAAGTGGATAGAACGACCAAAGGAAGAGAGTTGGACACTAGTAGTAGCTAGTAGCGACCTAGTCCGAAGTGGACAAGCAGATGACTCAGACTCTCAGAGGAGTGAAGCAGTGCGGCAGCGCTGTTTCCTCCAGAGTGTACTTTAACTGACGCCTGAGCGCTCATACTGAGTTTCGTAGAAGGCGTCCGACAAACACTGCCTTGACAGGCCCGCCGCAGAAATTACCGCATCGGTGTGATCCGGGGGGAACTGGTGACGTTGAATGAGTAAGACGCACTACTAGGTCTTACCATGTGCATTGATCCTCCTTTTCTCCACGTTTTCAAGACATTTCTAGCGTCACAATCAAAGATTCATAATAAGTTCCTACTTACCCGTAAGCTAGGTACTCACTTGATAAAAGACTTCTAGGCTCAATTGGAGTTGCCATCCAATCTTTTGCTTAGTCAGCAGTCGGGAACAGCCTTCCAAAAAAGGGAAGGCTCTATGATCGGCTGAGAGACCCCTGCGCGGCAAAGCTAATTAGCAACCCGAGCCATTCTCTTTCTCTCTCCAACATCCACCATCGCATGCAACGCTCGCCCGCCACAGGGCCCCCGCCCAGCATGCCTACCGACAAGGACAAGTCCATCACAAGACGCCCGACCGAGGACGACGAAGCTCGTCCATACGTGATCGTGAGCGACATTGGAAAGGGGAGCTTTGCAACCGTGTACAAAGGATACCACGAAGTGCGTATCGCGCTCCCATCTGTTTTGTTTGCCAGCTCAGAGTTATATCGTCGCCTATCAGGAAACACACCAGACAGTCGCCGTCAAGTCCGTTCGCAGAGATATCCTCACAGCCAAGCTGCTCGACAATCTGCAAAGCGAGATCGAAATACTCAAGTCATTGTCACATCGCCATGTCACCAAGCTTATCGACATTGTGGTATGAGTCAGTTCTATTCTGTCGGACGTTGGCAAAGTCGCTTGTATTCGAAGCAGGGGCCTCGCATCCCACTTGCGTGATTCTACTTGCCTGAAAGCGTTTTTCCCTATTGTTCCTGGCTGTCTGTCTTCCGTCCCGCGCTCACATATACTCCCTTAGCGCGCGGAACGAAACATATTCCTCGTCATGGAATATTGTGCAGGTGGTGACCTGACCAACTACATCAAGAAGCGTGGTCGCGTCGAGGGCCTTGAATACTGCCCAGCTCCAGGAGCTGCATTGCAATACTACCCTCATCCAAGGTCTGGCGGCTTAGACGAGATAGTCGTGCGCAGCTTTCTGCGCCAGCTTGGTGCGTTTCTTTCTCCATTTCATTCGCACGACTAACAGATCTTTCAACAGCTCGAGCACTTAAATTTCTACGCACTAGAAACCTTATCCATCGAGACATCAAGCCACAGGTAGACCTTGTCTTTCCTGTTTTGCGTATTCATACTGATCGAGGACAGAATCTCCTCCTGACACCAGCACCTCCAGAGGAACTCGCGAAAGGGCATCCTATAGGGGTGCCAATCCTGAAAGTTGCTGATTTCGGGTTCGCACGCTCCCTTCCCAACGCAATGTTAGCAGAAACCCTTTGTGGTTCACCGTAAGTTTGCATCCAACTTGGCAGTTAGTGCAGCACTGATTTCAGAATTAGTTTGTACATGGCACCCGAAATTCTGCGATATGAAAAGTATGATGCAAAAGCTGATCTTTGGAGTGTTGGCGCTGTATTATTCGAGATGTGCGTAGGAAAACCACCATTTCGCGCGCAAAATCACGTCGAGCTTCTCAAGAAGATCGAACACTCCAAAGGTGTCAAGTTCCCGGACGAGGATCAGTCGCGTGCGAATACAAATCAACCCCCTTCACACCCTACGTCGACCAAACCGGAGGAGCCACTGACCGTGCCTGCTGATATCAAAGATCTTATCCGTGCTCTTCTGCGACGTCGACCAGTGGAACGCGCAACTTTTGAAGAATTTTTCAAAAGCGAAGCCCTTGCGAAATCGAAGTTCCCTCGTCCAGCCCCTGCACCTCCATTGCGCGCAAGCGCCGTTACCTCCGTTCCCAGTATGCAAACAGAAGACGAGGAGCCACCTGTTGATAAGATCCCAGAACATCACAAAGTGATTCCCCCAGAAGTGCTCGATCCCAAGGTGATGATCCCACCCAGCAAATTTCATTTTCGCCGAAGGGAGGAGTCATCGGGTGATCCAGTCGCTGTACCCATTCCTAGTCCATCTTCTCGAAGGTAATGCATAAAGTTGTCCAGTATTTCATTGATTGACGTTGATCGACAGGGACAGTTCATCTTCGCGGCGTGGTGAGACACCCCCAGTCCCGCTCGAACCCCCTCAAATCCAAACTGACGCGGAATCTGACCCGATCCCTGAAAACGTCAAAGGTCGGCCAGTACGAAAGCCATTATCCACCGAAGGTTCTATCATTCCCGGGGAATCAGAAGAGGATGGGATTATCCGAAAAGAATACGTGCTCGTCGGTGATGTGCGTGCGCTCGAGTTCAATCGCGCTGTTGATGGCAAGTTCCTTCTTAACTGCCAATCCATGTAGATCTCTCACCAAATGATCCACAGAACTCAACACAGCCCGTCGTAAGATCACTCGCGAGCATCGCCCTGCCGGATCTCCCCTTGCGGATGAGACGTATCCTTCGGACCGTCCATCATCCTCATCCCGTTCGAATCCCCCCATCACCGCCCCGATCCCTACGAATTACAACACCACGTTTCCTCCCCCACCGCACCCTCTTGCACCTCCCCTTTCCTCCTCCCCTACACGAGTGGCCTCCAACGCGCTCAGCCGCGCCCTATCGCTCGCATCACGTAAACTATTCGGGGTGTCGACACCCAAATCACCCATTTCCCCAGGCTCTGGTCACTACCGCACTCCATCTTCACCGCGCCGACCGCAAATTTTACTGAGAACACCCACAGGTGAAAATGTGGACAGGAATGGCGTTCTTCTATCTCGTGATCCCATGGAAGATGAGCTACTGGCTGCATTGGAGGAGTTGGCACAGAAAACGGACGTGTTGACTCACTGGGCGGATGAGATGTATGAATCCGTCAAGGCATTTCCACAGAGTCAGTTCTCTTTGATCGCTTCGTCGTTCGTGTCGTGACTGACGCGTGTGTGGTCTTACGCGTAGAGCCGCTTCCTGATCCCACCAAGTTTTCTCGTCGAGAAGGCGAAGCTGAAAAGCAGGCCGAACGACGGCGGAACGCAGATCAAGAAGTGGAATTCACTGCTGTAACCTGCGTTGCAGTGTACATGCTCTTGATGACGTTCTCCCAGCGGGGAATCGACAAACTACGAAACTATCAAGAACATTTGCGTATGCGATATCCTGATGGGGATTTCGTGGTCAGCGTGGGCTTTGATGACGGTAAATCGATTTTTTTTCTCCATTCGTGCTTACGTTCAACGCATACAACGTCTGACATGTTCTGGCTGGTTAGCGCTTGCGTGGTTCAAGGAGCAGTTCATCAAGTGTAACGACCGCGCGGCGCTCGTGAAGACGTGGTTGCCAGTGCAATACGACGGTCCTAAGATATACCTCGATCAGTTGGTTTACGATCGGGCGCTGCTACTGGTGAATAACATGCCCTCACGTCCATGTAATGAACTAACGTTTCCGTTTTTTCGTTTTTGCAGAGTCGAACAGCTGCGCGCAAAGAACTCTTGGATCAGGCGACGAGTCCTGATGAATGCGAGAAGTTGTACGAAGAGTCTCTGTGGTGTCTTTACACTCTGCAAGACGATCTCCAGCAGGACAACCCGTTCATGGAGGAGGATCGGAACACGATAGCGACCTGTGAGTTGGCTAAGCTTCTCTATGGAGCGCGTTGCTCACGCTGTCGATGGTTTCCGTGTGTTTCAGGGATAACAAGGACGAAGCTTCGTCTCGTTCGATGTCGAGCCCGGATGGGCATGAATGCCAGGGATCGGATGAGGGACGCACTCGCGGATCAGAATTTGATCGATGCGAGGTACCCACCGCCTTGGGATCCGCAGGCGCTTGAGAAGCTTCAGCAGCAGCAGCAGCGGGGCGCTGATGCGAGGCAACGCTCGTGATGCCTCCCTCATCGACATCGTCAAGCTGTACAATCATGGTCTGCTGAACTTTCTCTTCTTTTTTTATTTGTAAATGGACAATGGTTCGATCCAGGCGGTCGAATGTGTATTTATTTAATATCTGCTTTTGTTGTTTTTCTTATTTTGCTAGGTGGTGGTGACATCTTCATAGGGACTCCTCGTCGGTCGCATACCGTTTTACATCTATCACACATTTGAGATAAGTTGCCATCCTGTAATATCCATGTTGCTGTATCTTGCATCTTAGTTTAGATGTGCTATCAAAGCAGCGTTTTTAATCGCACTAGTACTGATAATCATGCTATGGCGGAGACTAGCGCTCAGGACAACCAGACCGGACGGACAAACTATTGACACCAAACTCCCCTCAGAAATCGAATCCCCTATCCAAGTCTTCGTACAACAGCTGCTTCATTCCGGAAGGAAGAAGTGGTTCTCCGCCAGGTTTGTCCGCGATGTATTCTGTAGCAACGTCGCGGTCTCAGTGGCAAATCTTCGACAAAGGCTGCGTACTAACTGAAGGGCATCTCGACGCTCTCCTTGGCGTTGAATGTGATAGTCGGAAACTCCTACATGGCTCATGACTTAGATATCGTCGACCAACGAAATCGTTGACAGATGGAAGGGGAGGGATAAGACGTACCACGTATGGAATGTCGACCAACGGGACTGTAGATCGGACGGACGCAGGGTCAGCGCCAAGGAAACGTGAGTACAAGATCGCATTCGCCGCGCAATGATCACGATTGCTCACCCTGGTCGTCCACGACGCGCTTCGTCACTCCGAGAGCCGTGTCCGTCGTCATCTGCACGGGTCCGAGGTGGCGCGTCGGGAACCCCAGTTGACGGAGTTGCGACGTGCGGTCCCTAGGCGGATCATCACCTTTCGATTTCCACCCGAGAGCGATTTGCATGAGATCGAGTTGAAGTCGAAGAATGGAATTACCTAGAATACCCTAAGATAACCGAGGAAGGGGGTCAGTCGATGACGAAGCGCGGATCGAGAAAGACGTCTTGCCCCGAACAAGAACCACGAGAATTCCCGACCGTCCTCGGGCGCGAGTTTGCGTTCGGCCTTGGGATCGAGCAAACATACTTTAGACAGGGGTACGTTTTGGTCTTGGAGCAGCTCGAAGACGGACTGCGGGTAAACTTCCGAGGACGCGCACGGTCTAGTGACGGAAGCCAGTTTCTCGCGCAACGAGGCACCAGATTTAGGAGAGAGATGTGTGAAGAGAACGCGGCCGGACGGGCCGGCCAGTGTCTTCATATGCTATTGAGGATCTACATCAGTGGGTATCCATCGTGCATGGAAAACATACGGTGTACTCGAGTTCCACCCACAGAGGAAGGGAGCTGGGAGTGGCCTCATCCTCTTCCATGTGTTCTGCGGGGTAATCTTAGCCGTCCGATGTTTCTAACACGTGGTATGTCTGGGAATAACCTATGACATAGGTGAAACTCATGCTTGGTTGATTCGTGAGTGGGGAAAGCAATCCTAGACCGGAGAGATAAATCGATTTGATCTTGATGACGGATCAGTTCTCCGAATCATACTTAGCTTTGAGCAAGCCAAAATTTTGCTGCGATGGACGGTCCGACCCGACGAAATGCCGATGGAGTCATGATGAGGAGGAAATTCGTACTCACTTTGATGCAACTGCTGGACGTGTGTAGAAATAGAGTAACAATAGCGCTCCCTGAAGGACTGATAGGCCCGGGCGTGAAAAATATTCCAACTTGAATAGTTGGGTCACCTACTAGAATGATCACTTTAGAATCCAATTAGAGTCCCGCTATTACTATTTTGTCTGACGACGTAAGTTATGGATTGTTTACGGAAGTCACATCTCTTTTCTTCGTATACCACTCTACATACATGAATGCATGAATTATATCGAACAATCATTACACGATATTCGGATCACGCGGAATGTACGTCTCGTATGGCCTGGACTTCAAAATGATGCATAGCGTCAGGGGGAAAAAAAGGGCACCAGGCCCTTGCGACGAACTCGCTCTTTTGGGGAAGGACCCTTTTACTCTGTTTCCTTTTCACTGGTAAGCAAGTATCAGTAAGCTCTGATGTCACGACGACAAGTCATTTTGTAAGTGCCATGTTGGTAGCACAGACACTACTCCGAGAAGCTGATAAGTTGTTGACGATTCACACAACTAGACGAGCCTGTGTCAACTCGTTCCTACTCATGTTTTCGCCACGAATTATAAAATTTGCCCGTCTCTGGCCTGCTGCAAGTAATTGCTCGCCCTGCGCCAGGGCTCACAGGTTTGGCAATACGTTGCCCTCACGGCAAACCCGGTCCTACTTTTTTTTTCCCGGAGAAGCACAACCTGTGTCACAGTGTCGTTCACTATTCGGATATTCACAGAGCACCGGCTTCAGTAACACTTCCAATGGACAATTTATGGGTGTTTTCCACACTATCGCTTCGCAATGTCACTCCCTGCAGTCCCGCGCTCCAATCGGGCCTGATATGGTGGCGCTTGCCAATTTCCCTTTTCCTCGAAATCAAATGATATTGAATAGATGGAGTATAAAGAGATGAGAGCGCTCTAAAATTCAATTACTTCGCTTCGCTTCGATTGTACAACGATGACGACTATACAGGATACACAGATGACTGGTGCCAAATTCAAAGTTGCAATATGGTGAGGAGTCGATCATGTTTTAAACGGTTTGTTGCAGACTCTGACTTAGTCTCACGACGCACACCGGCAGTGGTGGAGGCGTCAGTGGCTTGACCCTGGCCGTTGTCTTGTCCAAGTATCCGGATATTCAAATTGAGGTTTTCGAGGCCGCCAAACAGTTTACCGAGATCGGTGCAGGCTTTGGGTTATGGCCACGAGTGCTCAAGGTGCGATTTTCTTCCCCGAGCCAATCATCAAAAGTTGATGGCATTGTATACTTGAAGGTCCTAAGGAGGTTGGGTCCCGATTTCGAGCACGACCTCGCGGAGGCAGCGACAGAATATGTATACACAGAAAACCTCGGTAGGTGCATCGGAGACAGTTAGTAATCGCCTCCTCATTGGGAATATAGTTCCAACTGTTCGCTATCGCAAGAGCGACCAACCTGAGGGAGTCGAGCTGTTCCAACTGATGTCAAAGGGTAAGTAACTCAGATTCCATCGGGGTATATCAATATCGACTCAAGAACTTCCCACAGGTCATCAGATGACATTCCATCGTGCAGACTTTCACAGAATTTTGTTGTCGTATTTGTCACCGTCATGCAAGACGCACACGTCAAAGCGACTTGTCTCATACACCCCGCCGGAGAGCCCAGATAACTCTCCGATAACTTTGAACTTCGCAGACGGATCGTCGTCGATGTGCGACATGCTAGTGGGTGCTGACGGCGTCAAGTCGGCCGTGCGTGGCTGCATGATGCGTGAAATATCTCAGAACCTGAGCGGACAAGCAGCAGACATTGCCTTATCCTGTGCCGATCCCATATGGAGTGGGGTGACCGCTTACCGCACGTTGATCAAAGCTGAGAGCCTCCTGACCTGTGCACCAGATCACCGGGTGTTCCAAGGGCCCACGATGGTAAGCCGACTTCTTCCCACTTTGATTGCCGCCTGCTGAAGAGCTCGCGTCACAGTACTTGGGAAAGGACGCCGTGAGTGCAACGCCCCTGAAAGGATATGCTCGTGTCATTTTGAAACCCGATTAACAGTTATTCCTTGCGTACCCGATCTCAAAAGGGAAATTTATAAATTTCGCAGGGTTTTCTCTGTCCGAAGAGCTTGCTCGTACTTGTTACGAACCGGACACGACTGGGAGGAGAGTGTTTGACGGACCATGGGTGCGTGAGTTGACCAAGGAAGAATTTTGCAAGCCATTCAGAGGGCTTGAGAAGGAGACAGAGCCGCTCCTCGAAGTAAATGAAATTCACGTCATTGATCGCTTGCTACCTCTGATGATACCCACCATCATATGACAGTGCATCGAGAAAGGATCGATATGGGCAGTCCACATTGTAAAATGTCTGCCCATACAATACGATGGTAGAGTTGCATTGATCGGTGATGCGGCCCACGCAATGGTGCCTTTTCAAGGGTCCGGTGCAGGACAGGGTATCGAGGCATGTTTTCATCCAGTTCAAAGTCGTTAGCGACTGACGGTAGTTGTCAGGATGCCTTCCTTTTGGCTACGGTACTTGGGCATCCGTCGACCACGTTGGAGACGATACCTCGCGCCCTAGCGATCTACGACAAACTAAGGAGGTCGTTCTCGTGCGAGGTCGCCGTGCGTGCGATGCTCTCTGGGCGGATGAGCGCATGGCAAGCGGGGGACATCTCCCTCGCAGAGTTTGGCGAGAGAATGACGAAGGACTGGGAGTGGGCTTGGCTTACTGACATGGATGATGCACTGCGCGAGGCGGTGGAAACGTTGGACTCGAAGCCTGTGGCCAGAGTGATTTGAGCAACACTCTGCTTGTATTTTTATCGGTGTAAAGTACTACGAGGGAGCGAGCAATTTCTAATATCGCTCATCAACATGTACACTATATTGTATCGCAATTCGTAGCGATGTCTGTTATTCGTAGATCTGAAATTCTCGGAAGGCCCAACTTTGAAGTGGAAAACAAATTTGGTTTCTCGGTCAGGGACAACTTGTCTCACTGTACTTTGACACACCCTGTTACAGCAAACAGTTTCGATGGCCGCCTTGTTTCAATCGGGTTTCCGAGTTGGGCAAACGGGTTGGCCGGAAGATGCTGTGTCGGTGTTTGAACGTTGCTTTTAAAAAAGCAACCGTGAGCAGCTATACTACTATGACATATCAAAGACCCTAACTTGATGAATATTTTCGTCATCGCGCGACAATTATGTAGCGATATCTTTGGCGCTAGACACCCCAAACACTGGGCGGATCGACGAAGCAGTACCCAAATGGAATCATTCAACTTCGAAGTCACCTTCCTCGCGCTCAAGTTCGTGTCTCGCCTTAGCCGAATACTTATCTCTGCCTGATGATTAGCTCGTTGCATTGCAAGTCAACTAGCCTGAGATGTTGATGTTGCGGATTAGAAGGACGATCGGATCTAGAGTTGGTTCCGTCGAGCCCCATCCCCATTTAGCATACTCTCTTGTCCGTGTGCCTCGCCAAACTGCTCCGAGTCGGATCCGGAAACGTAAGTGCGCTCTGTCCCCACATCATACTTACATACGGACAATTTTGACTTGTTTGCTATGTAGAACTGTCCGGTTATGCTCTACGCTGGCTGCCTAGAGTGTAAGACGGGGCTCAGCGATATACTGCGTTATTCACCAAGCTGTGACTCTGTGAGGCCTCGAGAACCAGGCTGTCCATCGGCTAGCCCGGTATGTCCTGCAGATCTTTATCAGTGCTCGTCTTTCAAGCCAGTAACTTGCTGCCATCATTCTCAAAGCGCCGCAATTAAAATTTCACACACCCTGTTCCATAGACAGCGCCCTCCGAGTCGGGTCGGGTGATTATGACGCGCTTTTACGTGGTCCATACCGACTTTTGAGTGCCGTCGCGCCCACGGGCCGCGATGCGAGCATCTGCAGCCCAAAGTGCTTGTAACGTAACACGGTGATTCTGCTCCTCTGTGAGGTTCTGATTGGATGGCACAAGTCCAAGATAATCTAGGCTATTCAAGACACTATCCCCCTTTTTGCCTGGCGATGGACTTAGACCGGTGACCAATCCGGGACTCCAATGACTCTGAGGCACACGGTCATTAGACGGACCAGTCTGGGACGGCTGGACGGCCGATCAATCGATCAGTGGCTTGCGTGTCACCAAGGTAACTTGATCAGTTCCGCTTCCATTCTCGACTATCTCGCTCGTCCTCTATCGGGTCCAACTTACCTTGTTAATCTTCACCACTGCACAATACCAACTTACTGCTTCTCAGCCATGTATCGAGCGAGCGAGGCGGCGCGAGTCTGAATCATCTAAAACGACCGGCGGAAACGGCGGACCGGATGGGACACACTGGTATACGCGCAGACGGTTTCACAGGGTCCGGCAGGGCTTGGGCCAGCTGACTTAGATTGTCCCACAGAGTCTTAGTACTCCGCAATGGGATATAAATTGAAAAAAGGTAACGTGATAATCAGACGGACGAACAGCCTTCCAACGAATATAAAGAGCTGGGGCTGCGGTTCTAAATGATACCGATTGTCCACTTCACGCGGCGGCGATAGCGATACACAGGATGACTGGCGCGAAATTCAAAGTCGCGATATGGTAAGATAGAGTCGAATCTTTTCCTTATGGTTCACAGCAGGGTGACCACATATCAGCGGAGGAGGCGTCGGTGGCTTGACGCTCGGCGTGGCTTTATCAAAGTACCC
>JBBPOM010001447.1:0-10726 GCA_038091455.1 Leccinum uliginosum | reverse complement strand
GGTGCCAGTGTCACGGGGTGGTTACGCAATGACAAACTTGAGCACCGTGACCTTGTAGCCTACCCGCCAAATGCCGCCCAGGTGCCGACTTCCTGCTTTTTTACTGATCGGCGGCTAGATTCATTGATTGTCTTCGTTAGCTTATCAACCAAGCGTCGACAGCAGCTGCGCCTCGAACGAACCCGAATACGCATTGCAAGTGAGCTCATTTCTTCCAGCTCGCCACTCCGAAGTGAATTATTTTATTTCTTTGTAGCGACGGAGACGCGAAACGGCATCGACATTGGCCGCCATTGACAAGAAGAAAGGAACGAGCTCGCGGCTGTGCTTCTCTGCAAGGGATGGGCATCAACCAAGAGTCGACAGAACCCGAATACGCAAAGCGAACTCACCTCTTCCAGCTCGACACTCCGAAGCGAATTATTCTTGGTGCTTGAACTGATCAAGTCCGCGTCAACATTGATTGCCGATACTTGGCCAATAATGTACGCACGTGCATTCAGGTTGGCTAGAAGCACGTTCCAATCGACGGAGCAGAGCGGGAAGTCGAACAACGACGTACGTCAGATCGGAGAGGAATGCAAAGGCATGACCAATGTCCGCTGTGAACATGGTGAGCTAGTCATTGTCACCTATGCGATGAGCGGCTCGACCACGTTCATCGGTGTAGGAATCGGCAATGGATTCGACGCTTTCTCAAAAAAGTGGGACGAGAGCACCAGCGTCTATTGAGTAGACAGAGGTAGACTATCTTGTTCATGAACCGGCCTAGTTGGTTTCTGTGGAGAAAACGGCACCGGCAAGTCGAAACTATGAATACTCAATCCGTTAGCGCATCGAACCTAGCACCGTTGTAAGAAACAAATACGCACTCCTGAACGTACTCGCGCGCCGTCTGAACTGGTCGTTGGGGCGCAACAGTCACAGGCCTGCCTGTCGTCTCGTTCGGTTCCCCTCTTGCTCTGCCCGTTGTCTATGTCTCTGTCTTTGCCTTTCTACATCCTCCACTTTTCATCCTCTTCCTCCTGTCGTAACTCGTTTCACGTCATTGAGACCATGCGACCGGGAATCATGCGCGTGACGATGTCCACTGTCCTTCGGCACCCGTAAACAACGATCGATCGTACGTCCATCGCCTCTCGATGTATCTTGTGATGTTCCCGCCATGAATGCCACGTGTATCGCCTTGCCTATTGCCAGGATGGGTCGTCCGTTTGGCCCTGCGATATGATCACCATGACGTGAGAGCGGAATTTCAGTGTTCCCGAACAGTGTTTTATTCGCTAGGCGAAACGTTGAATATCAGCGCAACAGAGAGTCATATAGTTAACAAGCGGACCTTGACAGGAGTTCAGTGCACGCAGGGACTGGACCGGGACTTCGAGATCATTCTTTTCAACCTTCAAGCACTGGCTTTTTTGCTCTAAGCGCACCTGATAAGGACGTGATCTTACACGACCGGTGTTGCTCACATTGTCGCGGACTCACGATAGGTGAGGGAAGGATGCCATAACTTTCTTCGGCGTGATTCCTTTGTCTCCAGCGGTAGCAATGTCGTGGCTGGCCATGGACTTGATGTCGTGCCAGCAGTGCGGGTGATGGTCCTAATTCGCTGCTGCGTCGCGGTGTCCGAGAGCTCGCGGCTGTGATGACATTATGTCGTTGCATGCTAGTGCGATTGTGCCCTTTCTGTGAACCGCCATTTCGCGAGCGTTGGTTCTGTCGAG
Source organism: Leccinum uliginosum (assembly GCA_038091455.1). Taxonomy (NCBI): domain Eukaryota; kingdom Fungi; phylum Basidiomycota; class Agaricomycetes; order Boletales; family Boletaceae; genus Leccinum; species Leccinum uliginosum. The sequence continues at coordinate 8,999 of JBBPOM010001447.1, read as the reverse complement.
CCTGAGGTCACCGTTTTCAAGATGCTTAGTCACGGCGTCGAGAATTTCATTATAACGCAGACTTTCCAATTTGGGTCGGTATCATAGACCCGAATAGAATAACGCGACCATGACTTGAACATAATGCACTACGCAAACAAATCGATAAAGCTAATTCAAGAGGAAAATGTTGCGTCGTCCGTCGGGAAAGATCTTGATGAAGATCGTATGATTTGAATTGGTCGTGTTCGAATGGGCTGAGGTGTCGCTCGCTCACAGGAAACGACCAGAGCGTCGAGAAGTTGTGTCCTGTCGCGATTGTCGCCGAAAAACGCTGAACAACGTTCGTCATGTCGTGGTACGTCGTCGTCTCCTCCATCGTCGTCAGGGCCATGGGACACACTAGCACATATTTGCGCCGTCATCGCATCTTTTGTCGTCATCATGTTCATCGTCCTCACTTTGTGGGGCGCGCTGTCAGCGCGCCGTTGTGCCATTATCACATCTGTCGGAGTAGCCGAGAAAGTGGTTGATCGGACGGCATGGATATAGTTTGGGTCATTCCCGTTCTGAAGGGGGAAATTGGGAACATGTGAGGTAACTACATCATACAAAAACGAAAGACGCACTATCATTATCGACCCACCGTTCCAGTTTTGCCAGTCCTTCTGCGAGTAGTTCTTCGACTGGCTTTTGACAGCTTTCAGGGTGGCCCTAGTCGTTCTTGCTCGATGCCCTTGAAGCCTCACGATTCCATGGCGACCTGCTCGTCGCAATCACTCACATTCCGCTGTTTTTGCAAGCGAAAGTCACGTAAACTGAAGACCGTTCGTCAGTGGCAAGGTCGAACTTGATACGTACGTACGTCGGAGTGACTGACTGCGTGCGTAGACAATGTTCGACTGGCAATGAGAACCCGAGCGCCGGGGCCGTTCCGAAGATCCCGTGTCCCTTAATGAACGTCCTGTTGCGCCTCAAGGTGCTTCCGGTTCTCCTGCGCTCGACTGGATGTAGCATCGGACTTGAAAGAGTGCATGTCAGTAACGCACGCGAACGAACGAACGAACGATGAATTGATAAATGCTCACCTAGCTTAAACTCTGTTGTTGAAGAAGAAGATGTTCACATACAACGCTCTCGCCAAGGGCATATTGTTCTTGATTTCCATTCTGTAGAGTACGTTCGGATCGACGACGAAATCGATAAGCAGTTGGACTGGTCTAAGGAACGGCATTCTTACATTCGAATGGCTCAATGTTGTCCGATGGCCTCTTTATTTATCTTCCCGAGAAGCCCCGCCGGAGAAATCCCTGATCAGAAGAGGACTGATCCAGGGGTGGATGTGGACCAAGCCGTGCATTCCGACCAAGTCATCGTTGGTCGCGATGCGTATCTCACCGAGGATGGGTGCGGTGGCATGATTATCAAGCGTGGACGATTGAGTCGGATCCAGGTTCAGCGATAGCGGTGAAGAATGTCAAGGAGAAAACAAATCCAGGAAGGCGGAACCGATCAGCGACGATCGAAAGAGGAGGAAGGTTACACAGTCGCTTGTGCAACTGAACGGCGAGCAATAGGTCGGGCAAGGATGACCATGGTCAACCTCTGGCGTCGTCCTCAATCAGGCGACTGAATTCGAAGGTGAGATCAGCAGGGAGGTAGTTGAGAGAAGTGTGACATTACCCGATTGTGTCAAAATGTACCCCAGAAGACGATGGGCTGCTCGCGTGCCCTCACCATACAGTACATGACCGGGAGTGGGACATCAAAGATACCAAACAGACAAGAATCGATATCTTCCTTCCGCGTTGTTTGGCGTTTCGAAGCGAGGTGTCAGCCCGGGCTCAAGTGTTGCGAGGGCCCGATTAGCAAACTTGATTGCCTGTTCCGTCTCTATGATGATGATAGGTGATTCCTTGTCGAGATGCCCACTCTCCTGTCTGTTGATACTTACGTCGTCTGCGCAACGTGAGCGAAAACAACTCGGCCTGAACTTGTGGGTCAAGTGAATTCTCCATTCGACAGTATCATCTCAAATGCGTCAAAGCTATTTTCGGGTGGATCAACGTCAGCAGCTGGCTCCGAGATGGTATGGAAGCATTGAAGGACTGAGGGCTCAAGACGTCGAGGCGCTCGTGCACCTTGATCATGTCATTTATCAATTCCTTGGCCCACTCGGGCGGCTGTTGCTGAACTTGAACAGTGGCATCAATTTATTGGCGTAATGTACGCCTGAGAGAACACCTACCGGAATCGTACGTTCCCAGTCGCCGTTGAGATGTACGATTGGATTGTGGTCATGGAAGGACTTGCGATACAGCTTGATCGACTACAACGAAAAAGAAACGGTCAGCGTGGAGAATATCGGTCAGGAATGCAAAGGATAATGCAAAGGTTGGATACCTCGGCGTACTCCAGTACCCTGGTGGTCTGGGTTAACCGATCGAGTGAGCGTTAAGATGCTATAAGCACGCTGCAGAGTTCCTTGCCCAATTCGTCGAGATGAACAATTTTGCGGTCTAATAATGGGACTGTCAACGGAGTGGAGTGGAAAGGGGGGGGGAGAACACACTTGAAGTTTCATGCTGGGCACGAAGGGACGGATTTTGTGCTAGAAGAGTATCTGTGGAAAGGTCAAACCACAATAAGAATGTGACTCGTACGAGCAGCGTTACTCACATTATCACGATAGGGTGAGGGAATGATGTCACAAAGAGTCCGTAGCATGATCCCCTCGTCTCCAGCGGTCGCAATGTCGTAGCTTGGTGAGATGGTCATGGACCAGATGAAGTGGGGGTCCCGATTTGTTGGTGTGTCTTAGTGTCCCAGAGTAAGAGCAACGAATTAGCAGAGCTGCGATGATTATGTCGTTGCATGCCGCCACTGTGATACAGCTTGGTTTGTCGTCGGTATGGATGTGCCGTTTTGCGCATCTTCTTGGTGGACACGTCGAGACAATGAATGTTGCCATCTTCTGACAAGGCAAACAGGCGTGGGATCTGTTGTAACCCCAGCGAAAAGTCTGCGAGGATGCCTCTGTGTTTGCGTTCGCGAGATGAAGATACCGGAAGGAAGAAGATACTTACCAGAACTTGAAATGCGTGCCAGCACGTGAGACACGACCACAGCATCGAGAGTGACCGTGCAGGGGAGCCTTGTCAGTCCATTTTTTCTTCACTTGTTCGTCCAGGATCGTGAAACGACCCGGCCACCCTCCATCAACTTTGCCCCATTATCTTCTGCGACGAGCCGAAAACTGGGAACATTAAGCTTCACCACCAACCGGTCGCCAAAGAAGGTCTCCGAGGACATTTCCTCCAGGAGCCAGTGGTAGAGATACCTCGCTAGTACGAGTCAACTTTGCAAACAAATCATTCGTAAGAAGCTAGATATGAAAGTCCAAGACTTACTTTAGTTCGTCCAGGGCGAATTCTACCCCGTGCGAGACGCCATGTGTCAAGCTAGCAAGACATGCTAGGATGAATGAGCGAGGCGTACATCTAGAGTTCTAAGCGGATAGGAGCAGACCCTCTATCTTCCCTGCCGAGAAAGACGTCTGGAGCATTGTCAGGGCCAACGACGGGGACAAAACGGTTCTTCTTCTCTCCATCTGTGAAATACCTGTACGCGAGGAAGAGAGAAATATATTAAGGGTTTAGGAATCCAAGAAGATGCTCAAATGCGAACGCACCTCGGGAAGTAAGCAGGCTTGCCTCGTCCTGCTTCGGCGCGAGGCGAGGCCTAGATCTGGCAGAGATGAACGTCGTTTCCTCTGTGCGATTTTTCGGGACGCGCGATACCCGTACCCGTGGACGTTATCTGGAGAGCACCACGGGACAGGGCTTTTGTATTTCCCATCGAGTCTTTGCTGATAGAAAGGTAAGGATAAGTTCCAATATCTGCGCTGCAAGAGATACTCACCGCCTGAGTGAGCCTCCGACGATATAGGGAAATATCTCGTAAAGTTGGTGACTGTGCGTGCCGAACCCCGTGTGTGCGGTGACGCGGTCCTCGTTAATGACGCGAAGAGAGCCAAAGGACTCGTAGTTGCTGTCATGATAACTATAGGGTCACTGGATAGAGTCAAGGGAACACTTCGACATTGGTAGCCGATCAACGGCAACTCACCCGGCAAAGGAGAACGTGTGGAAGGTTTTCAACTTGAACCAGCCGTGGTCTGCTTGACCGCGTTCGTTGCTACGGCGGGGGACGATTCGAACGCCTTTGTCTGAGACCATGATCACGTTTGTAGAAGCGTAAGTTGCGTAACGAGCTGGAGACGGATGTTAAGGTGGTGGCGGCTGTGCGATGCCAGTGCGACGGAGATCATCGAGTCTGTTTAGCGCCAACTTGGTAAAGGAATCCTGGGATGTCCACGATGTCAAACAGCTGGCTTGTCTGTGTGCCTTATACCTACCTGGACAACGTGCATGTCGACGTTCGGAGCAAGTGTATACGGCACTATTCCTCACCTCGGTCTCCTCCCTTTGATAACGCCGACCTTCCGATCCGGTGAGGTTTAGAGTTCCCGATATACTTGTTGTTTTCGTTTTCCGCTGACACGTCCGCCGCTACCATCGGTGTGATTCCTACATCAGACAAGGTCACCTAGAAACCTACGGAAGGAGGGAGGGAGGGGGGTCAATTCAGAACGGATGAACTTTGATAAACTTATCGACTTGCTACCCACATGCGGGACCGAATTATCAAAGGAACGTTCGGGTGGAGCTAGATCTCGACCGCGTCGGCATGATCGCAGGCTAAAGACGTCCAGGGGGCTCTCTCGCGCTCCCGGGTTCTCCGTGTTTCTTATTGGCGCGCCTTTGTGACGGATCACAGGGCTCGTGCAGTGGGTATCCATGTCCGATTACACCGAGTCGGCTGACGGTGGCTCTCTTGTTCTTGCAATGCGGCAGTACTCTCCCTTGCTCACGTCGTAAACAGAGGACTGGTGAGGACTCCCCGTCATTAACAGTCTCTTAAGGGGTATCCGCGCGAGCAGGGGATTGGCCGGACCTAGCACAGATCCTGAGGGATCGTTGATAAACTCCATGAGGAACGAGTCGCGCAGAGAGACGTTCTCGCCGGTGATCTATAAATGCTTAATGAGGCGCTGTCCCACATGTGCATTCCTGAACATGAGCTGGAGCCAATCCGGGGAGCGGGGAATGTCGCGGGGTGGGAAACAAAGACGAGCAGTTGCACCATAGTTGTTTCGCGTGAACCGATGTCTTGGATGGCTGAATCAGGCTGATTGTCCCTCAGACTGGGGTTGGGGGTTCAAGCGTACCAAGAACACGACGTTCGGGGGTTTGGGGAGTGTATGTGTCGGTGATAAGATAATGACCATCAACGTCAAGTGCCTGGTGGGGGATCTAGTACGGGAGCGCGAAGGATGAGAAGAGGATATTCGGGCGGTCGGGTCTGCTTGCTCGTCCGTCTGACATCCTTCTCCGAGGATTAGGATCGGACGAGGGGTCCTCTCTCGCCATCACGAGGATTCGGTTGAGCGACACAGATGACTTGACGTGTAGTAGTTGGTGGCTACAATACAACCACACTTTTTTTCCACGGGGCCACGTGATTTCCGAACGCTTTCGTCAACGTAGGACGAGTCGTTGGTTCCCTCCTGCGGAGCCACCACCTGCCTGCAGGGTCAACAATCAGAGTCTTGTTCATTGCAATAATGCCATTTTACCGTGACGTAAGGTGGTGGTCGGGTCTGAGCCTATCATCGAATTCAATTGACATGCGTTGCACAAACGGATTACAATAGTGCTGTCACTTATATATATATATATATATGATTATACGGTATGACATCGAGAGGGGCGACGGAGCGTGAACCAAACTCGAGAATCACGGGAAGTACTTGAAAAGGTTCACAATTCGTGGACTGACGCTGAACCTTCGGTGGCCCTGCAAGGCTCAACATCGTGGTGACGTCTGGCAAAGACGATGCACATACCGGGGCCTGCATTCTCATCACATTGTTGCATGTATGGTTTTGAGCACCTTACATAGACCGGCGCGCTCGACAGCCGGGAACTTTTTCTGCTCGCCAAAACGCTCCGAATTCATCAGATGACCCTGTGCAAAATCAACCCTTTCAACCGCCAACCACCAAAACAACAACGTACGACGCGAAAGTCACATGGCGTGGGACCGTACCACCCGCGAGGCACACATTCGATCGAGTCCTTGGTGGGACCCGATTGTGGACGAGCAATATGGATACGTATTCAGATACACTGGGTCCCTAATGGGATAGCGAACCTACACACCAGCGAGCGCTCTCACATCGAATAAGTTGGTTCCAACCCATCGAGGTATTTGACTGCAAGGGTGCCACCGTGAAATGAGATGAGTGTCATGACTGTATCATACTAAAATGACTTCGTACTTGTCTGGCGGATGCGCTCGAGAACCTGAGCATAAGTAAGACTGGTATCCGTGACGCAGCCCTTGAGCGTCCGCAAAAGTGCGCTTGTGAACTGACCTTGCCCGTCACGTTCATATGCGACCTCCTTCTCAGGACAAGCAACTAAAAGAACATGGGGCCCTAGACCACGATGGGCGAAACCAGCTCGGATCTCACCAGCTCGGCCTCTCCAAATATCGTGATCAAGGTCATGACAAGATCGAGTTCCACGGTACGAGGAACGGGTACGTATTGTTCGTTTTTGTCTCCAGCGCATCCGGCGGAATAACACGATCGAGGATGACAGTCTATCGCCATGGTTAGCACAAAGCAAAAGAGGACGGGGGATAGCACTTACAATGTTGTTTCACTTTAGCGATATTATCGATCAGAACGTGCGGTCAGGAATTACGTTGTGTCTTATAGTCGCAAGGAAGTAAGCACTGGAAAATGCGTTCAGTAAACCAGGTCGGTGACACAGGGAGCTCTCCCACGTATCCGGCGAAGAAGATTACAATGGGATCTCCGTGCTTGATGTGTTTATCAGACTGCAAATCTCTGAACGTTCGGATCATCGTACTGCGAGTCGCCTGGACGTCAAGAAGCATGCGAACATGATCATTAGAGACTCCGAGGGAGTTTATCAGATCCTTTTCGTCGGTAAACTGCGCCAGGATGTCCCGCGGGTATGGTCAGCTAATCGAGCAGCGTAAGGGGGGAAACGCACAGAGTGAGTGCATGGGCTACGGAAGTTGAAGAGGAAGGGTTCGAATGCTCAAAGACTTTGAAGATTCGGGAGCTGGAGACGGGTAAAGCATCCAGGCAGTAGTACAAATGAAATCGGTATGCCCGGGTAGATCAATGTCGGTCGAATGTCCAGGCCAAACTCGTCGATCTCCTTTTTGAACACTTGAGGGACGAGGTGTCCCCACGGGTCAAACGATACGATCTTCGTGGGGTCGTACGAAGAGGGCTGGGGAGGAATCGGGACTGGAGGCTCGGTCTTTGAATAATCGGGCTTATGAGACGGATTGAGCGTGAGATTGCAGACGCGTGAAGGATTAACGGAAAAGGATAAGCACTCACCACAGCCGGTCCTGCTAACAAAAGAGGTACTGGTCCTGAAAGACGTCGAATGAAGGTAGGCGCGGACGCGGAAGGGACCGCGACACGCAAAGTGAACCTCGGTGTTCCTCGGCTCGTTTGATGATATGTACGATTCAGAACTTCCAAGAGGGGCGTGAGCGTACGCACGCAGATGAGCCCATTTCGCTGCCAACAGTGATGAGCTCGCTCTCGACATGGCACGATAGAGTTGAATACCTACACCATCGCCCGGCCGTCTTAGTAGTATTAGTCTGGTGACGAGCCCGTCTATAAGAGAAAAGAGGCTTGGGTCATGGCAGCCCGCTTAGACATAGTACCGGGCTGGTTAGCACCAGACCACCGTCCGAGTGTTTGCGCCGATGTGGCCACGGCCGGTTTCCAAATGCTTCAAAGTGAGTGGACAAGGGAAAGTCGTTACAAGTAAGTACCAGCCTCGGCGATTCTCGACCACCCGACGTTCCGTTTTAGGAACCGTTTGGCTACACCCGAAGTACTCGGGAAATGCCGACGCTGTCGGTTGCTTGCGGCAAGAGCACAATATCGGAACCATTTTCATGCTCAAAACATATGAGGCCAAAAACTGAGCATGGGAGGACAAACAGAACTGGTGCATTTGCATGTAGTGTACGTGTATGGGTGCACAATGGTATTAGTAAGTAATAGAAACCAATCCTCATCCGAGTCGTCGTCCGAGTCGTGTCGCGTCGTGCCGATGTTCTCGCGGGTGAACCCACCACGGGTAGTATCGGTACGGGTCACAGGAGCTGGCGGACGGAGATACAGCGGGCGTTCTGCTCAGTTGAGGAAGTGGAGCGGGGCGATAAGAGCTGCTTGGAACGATGGATGCAGCTTCTGAATCAGCGGGTGTCAATAACAGATACTGCGCACGCGTCCGAACCTAGAAACAAAAACAAGGTGAATATACAAGAATGACGCAGCACCGTCGTATATGTGTATGTAAATATGAACGGACCATCATTGAAAGACTTCTCAGCTTGGGGCAGTCGTCCTGGGTGAACTGTTTGGCGCGGGTCAGGGACTCAGGACTCAGGCCTCAGGGTCCATTCAGTCTTCATACCGTGGAAACGGATGGAGAGGAGTTGTGAGCATGGAGCCAGGGGAAGGAGGAAACGTAGCAGGTTCCCGAGACCTGTTGTGAGACGAAGGCTGAGAACGGTCCCTCTAACAGATGCCCACACACTTACCCCGCGAGTCGTGCATAAATCGGCCTATCATTCAAGCCCTTCTTTCCATCCGTGTCGTGGAACACCTCCGGTCCCAGACCGAGTCGCTCGAGGACGTCGGGTCTGAACGGATCGATGAGGACGTCGGCTTGGGCGATGAAATACTTGGCGATCGCAAGTCCGGCTGGGTTCTTGGTATCGAGCGCGATGGAGCGTTTTTCTTCGCACAGGGTGTCATTGAGAGACGAAGATGGTCTATCAATGCGAGTGATCGAAGCAAGAATGAGACCCGCAGACGTACTAACCCG
>JBBPOM010001446.1:0-10729 GCA_038091455.1 Leccinum uliginosum | reverse complement strand
AATGACATGCATTCTTAAATCAATCATATCTCAGCGACCCCTGAACCGATTTAGATAAAAAAAATATGGGCCGGAAGCCGGGAATCCGTAGTATGTTTCACATCCCTGAAGACCGGTCCGAGACCGTAACCGGACCGGCAAAAGACCGACAAAGACCGAAAAATCGGTTTTTATCGGTCTTGGTCCGGTTTTTTCCATATCAGGAAATTCCCAGGACCGGTTTCGGTCCGGTCTTTGCCAAAAAAGGCAAAAGACCGGACCGGACCGGACCTTAAAACACTACCTGGAAGCTCCCTCGGTTGATTCGGTCCCCGTCAAGCGGGCCGGAGGAAAGGACATTGTATTTGTACCATGTAACGAATTGAAGAGTACGGATGATATTGTCATCCCAATGGCTAATGACACGTCGAGGAGTATGTACGATGCTAACGATAAGCTTCATCGCACGGTAAGTTTCTTTTTCCTTCTTGGTTGCATTCGCGTTCTGAAGTGTTGTAGGGAACGTGGCCTTGGATGGCCACCGAACTTAGTCACATTGGCCCAGGACAGCCCGTGGAGCACAAACCCGAGCATGACTTGGAATCGTTTTTCTATGTCTTGCTCGGCGTGTGCCTCCTTTTCAGCGAGCCCAAGAACCCTAAGTCAGAGGAACAATTGGCCGTCTGTTTCGACCCGTATTTCTCTATATTCAAACCTACTATTCAGAAGACACTCGTCGTCCAGTCCGACTTTGGATGGACGACACTGATTCTACCAAATATCTCTCCATATTTCTCTCCTGTTATACCCCTCCTCAACGTCATCCGGCATGAATTCATCCTACCCATCAAAACTGACGAGAACGGCGTATTCAAGTCAAACTCAAAATTCCGACACGCTGCCTTTCTGTCTGCGATCGCTGGTGTGCTTTCCGATCTCCCACCTACACACTGGGAGGCATGGGACTCGGATGACTCAAGAGCTTCGATCCCTGCCCAGGAGCCCATCCCTGCCCAGGAGCCCGATATGCTTCCCCGAACCTGGGAATCTACACCGACTCATGTCGGCACCGCGTCGTCCTCAATGTCTATCCCGACTCCGAAATTCATCCACCAACAGCTTGACGCCCCACCGTCCAGCATTCACCCGAAATCGAAAACATACCCACAGTCTGAAAATCCAGAAGCTTCTTCGTCTCTTCCCTCCAATCTTTTTGGTCGTTTCAATACCCCCCCCGATTCTTCGTCTATTGCACCATTCACCATTCCCAGGCTGACCGATCCACCACCGTCTGAGTACCTCCCACGTCCTAACACGATTCGTCAGTTTGGCAAGTCCTCTGGGAGCAGTTCTAATGCCAGAGGGATCAACCGGTCTTCCGGGAGTAGTTCCAAACGTCCTGCTACCTCCGAGTTGAATCAAGCTGAAATCCGTCCTCCAAAGAAGCGTCACACAGATAGTATTCGGACAGATGAACAGCCGGGTGGAGTTCCGAGGTACCAAGAACAAAGTAGGATGGGTCGTTTGCATGGTCATACGACGCCATTTTAGTTTACTCTCGCCGTTTTCACCCAAACCAGTAGTTGTTAGCGACTAAGCGATTACAAATATTCTGTAATGAAACATGCAGCTTCCTGACGCCGCTCGACTCTTTAAAATGGCGAAAAACCCGCGTCGTTCCTCGCCTTCTTCCTTCCACTAACATGGCAAAGCGCAGAGTTATTTTCTCGGACGACGACGAAAATCCGAGCGCTGCTGTCGTAAAGAAGTCTAGGACAAGGACTATCAACCAAGTGGATGCGGGGGTCACGGTACCAATGGGTACGGACCTTTACCTTGTCATCTCCTGTACTCACGTCAGATTGAGATGGAACGATCTCTGAATTGGCTTCCGCAAGACATTCCATGCGCTCTAGCAAAGGCACTGGAGGTCGATTGGTCCAGATGCAGGAACTCGAACGGATTCAAACTGAACGTACCGCTCGACCCTCAAAAATGGACCTCGCTACTCAGGACGAAGATATGAATCCAATGGCACCGCGTTTCCAAGGCGTCGACAGGGAAGACTCACACAACTTGAGGGGCAAGTTCACGGCAGCTTCTGCTTCACCGGCTTCCCAACCCACCGGCCCTTCGCAACCTGTATTCTCCCGAGCGGCCCCTGGCGAGCAATTTGGCTTTAGACTCCCTGATCCACCTCCCCAGACTCGCGCACCACCTCGTAAGCGCTTCGTTGCACCCAATTCAGAGACCTCGTCCCGAACCTCCGCCCTGCCTGCTTCGCTCTTCTCTGGCAGGTCTTTATCGGGTACCTCTGCTACGTCGGCATCACGCGCAACATCTGTCTGTTCATACATGGGGAAGCGTACGTATTCGGAGGTCGTTCAACAGCGGGCCCTTCCACCTCAATCCGCGGCTCGGAGCCACAGTTTTGCGGCTTCACAGCCGTCTGCCTCTTTTAGCACCCGTCACCAACTTGTATCCAAACCATTTCCTGATACCATTCACCCATCCTTGCGCTTTGAGGACTCCGACGCTGAAGCCGATGTTCCCCCGGGCCGGTCAATTGCCAGGTTAGGTCGTACCGTATCATTTTATCACTTGCCGCTCAGCATGGACAGGAATGGGCACAGCATTTCTGCTGCCCCTCGTGTCGATGACAACGATGACGAGGAAAACACACCACAGGTACGACTCATGTTGACGTACCTAATACCATTGATGCAGATCGTTTTGAAGATCGATGAAGCTTCGCCAAGCGAGGATGAACGGTCTGCAGAACGGTTCCTCCATGAAACGAACGGTACGTCCTTCGCATTCACTTGAGTGAATTCTTACGGGTCCCCTTGTTACTAGGTAAGCAAGAATACGACGCAGATGACATCCATGCCCGCGCATCAGACTCTCAAGATTCCTCCCACGACCTCCATGTTGCTAACTCGCGACTACATGAGCAGCGACCCCCAAGTAAGTATCGGTTTTCATCACACCTTGATTGATTCTTTCCGATCGTCCGACTTTCCAGCCGTCCGAGAGCCGAGTGGTTCACGAGCATCCTCCTTTGGTGAGTCATCTGCCATTGAAGAAACATGCCTAATTTTTATTGGCCCAGGAAACTCCTCCACCTTCGTCAACCAAGCGGAGGATGTCGTAGCTGCACACCGCGAACGTAACCATGCGCCTGGCCTCCCCACCAACTCGCAGTTGCTTGCAACCCACCGTCGACAAGGTTCATCCCACACGGATAAGTCGAGAAGGAGCTATAGCCAGGAAGTCACTGCCCCTCGTCACTCTGCAAGGGGCAGAACTGCACCTCCCCCCTCCGCACTGTCCTCCTCCGTAGTCCCCTCCTCTACGGCCCCCCCTTCCGCACCTCAGGTTTCTATGGATATTGGCAGTCCAACACCTCAGTCTATTGCGCTGATCCCGCCGGTCGGCCCTGCCACGGAAGGCTCTGACCCGTGGCAATTGCAATATTACGACCCAGCCACACGCGATGTTATCGAACGGGTGAAACAATTCTCGCACTGCGACGCGGCGTCAATCAATGGGTTCCCTCTCCGCCCGCACTTCAAGGTCAAAGTCGTCAAGTACATTGACGAAGCGATTGCGGAACGGCATTCTCGCGGTTTGCTTGTTTCTGACGGTGAGCTAGTTCCTCGCACAGTGTTCTTACTCATGGCAAGACTCGGAGATAGGTTGGTGGCCTCAACATTCTCCTGGAATCACTCGATTGGTAAGTGCTCACCATATGCCGTCGTCATACTGCTTACTAACCGGTATGTTTAAGTTGTGGGAGGACCTTGGCAATTGGCGCTCGGCATTAAGGAAGAAGGCTCGAACCTGGGTCGCCCAGCGTTATCAATGGGACCCTGAAAATCCCGCAGAACGAAATGCAGACATCGCGAAGGAGCTGTTGGGTGGTGGCGGTCTATTCCTGAGAGACGGTTTCGATGACGAGGTAAGCAGACTCGATTTATATTTCATGTTCTAACATTATCGTTAGGGACACGTTAACAACCTCGCGCACCCGGCCCTCTCCGCACTTATCCTCGATTTCTTTTACACGGGCTCGATGTCCGTCGGCAAATTGTTTCCCGAAGTTTTCGAGGCCGCTGTCCCAAGGACCATGGTGGCCTTAGCTGCAACAGCCGTTGGTCTCCCTTAAGCTATTTCTGTTAGAATTTTGCTGCCAACGATACAAACAAACAGCTCAAAGTCGTTTTGGATGGTATCGTGTCTGGTCAGTCAGCCGAAGTCAACTTCAAAGTCAACATCTATTCCCCCGTCTACACTGAAATCCTTGGGCTTATGGATAAGTGTGATTCGAGTGTCATCCATGGTGCCAAAACGAAGGATTTACGCGAGAAATGGGCCCGTCAAGGAAGGTGCGTTTGGTCATCATGAGTTCGTTTCACTGAATCTTGTTCGTAACTGATGCGTGATACACTTATGTCATGACAGTATTGGCGCGAGTAATATGGACCCTGGAATGGTAGCATCAAGTGGTTTTGACGTGGATCTCGATTGACCCTGATTATGTAGTATACTATTTGTAATGCTCGTCGTGTGAAATTGATCTCGTTTATTCGGTATCTCTGTGAATCTGTGATATTGATGTCGCTTGTGTTCGGTCCATAGTCTAGGACTCCCAGGTGGAATAGTACTGGATAGCTTTGTAGTGTTATGTTGCTTCACTGTACTCCCTAGTACTTCCTACCTAGCCTATCTTGTCAATGAGCTATCCCATCTCTAGCCAGTTGGGAACCTTGCTAGAGCACTACTATGTGAACACTGTCATACTGGTTAGGTATATCCAGTTCTGTCCAGCAATGTGCCAGTTTGCTGATGTAGCCCTCACCGTCTCACCCTCACCCTCACCATCTCACCCTCACCCTCACCGTCTCACACTCACCATCAGCGCCGGCCGGCGGTAAAAAAAAGACCGCACCGCAACAAAAAAAAGACGGGGAGGCAAAGAAAAAAAAAAGGTGAGCGCGTCACCCTCACCGTCTCACCCTCACCCTCACCCTGACCGTCAGCAGTGGCCGGCGGTAAAAAAAAAAGACCACACCGCAACAAAAAAAAGACGGGGAGGCAAAGAAAAAAAAAAGGTGAGTGTGTCACCCTCACCGTTCCACCCTCACCCTCACCCTCACTGTCAGAGCGGGCCGGCAATAAAAACAAGACGGCGAGGCCAAAAACAAAAACAAAGTGAGTGTCACCCTGACCCTCACCCTGACCGTCAGCGGTGGCTGGCGGTACAAAAAAAAAACATAGATGGCGAGGCAAAAAAAAAATAAAAAGGTGAACGGGACGGTCACCCCTCACCCTCACTGTCAGCGGGGCCGGTGGTCAAAAAAAAACACAGACGGCAAGGGGGAAAAACAAAGTGAGTGTGTCACCCTCACCGTCTCACCCTCACCCTCACCGTCGTTGCCTCCCTGACAGACGGTAAAAAAAGATGGCGGCGATAAAAAAAAAATACTAATTATAACATTAATTGTATATTAACTCATAGGTTGCAACAGTCACTGCGTCCATCAAATGAGGGGTCGACCGTGCAGTATGTACTAGCTACGTAGCTGTGTTTAATATGTAGATGATTGCATGCAATATAAAGTTTTTATTGGTATTATTATTTGCATAAGCACAGAATAAGTCATTAATGATAGAAACATAGCTACTAACTTGGGTATTGTGATGATTTATTATTTGCATAAGGGAAGAACAAGTCATTAATGGAATGCTAATTATATAGTGTTGCTGCAGCTGCAGCTTTTCATTGACTCCGAGCTGCGGCTGTCATTGATTCGAGCCGAGCCGGTGGTAGCCGAGCCGCGGCAAAAATTACGCACAGCCTCGGCTTTTTCCGTTCAAGTCCCAGCTCCGAAGCTGGCTCGAGCTAGGTTCTCTGCTCGCGACATGGCAAAAACCTCTTCAATCGATCGGCGTATGTCATCATCTGAGCCCCATCCATGCTAAAACTGACTACGAGGTTACAGGTGCTCGTCTTTCCCATCCTCTTTGTCCGCGCGCTGCTTCTAAGAGCACTTCTCTGAGTCCTGTCAGACACGAACCTTGTAGTAAGTTGCTATTTATCCTATACCCATTGCTTATATCGCGTTAGAGATTCTGAACATGGATAGCAGCTGCTCCGCTGGTAGAATCGTCGTATCGTATCGTCTCGTCGCCGGCTACCATACTGTCATTCTTATTCAACTCTTCTTATCCCTGCACCTCGCGTTCTGTTCTGCGGCCTATTTCTCGTGTAATTTCCTCCTTTCCACATTTCACGGCGCCGTACTAACGATGATCATCGCGCACCATACTGCCATCCTACGGCTTCAATCATTCTTTCCTCCTTTTGAATACCTAGTACTACACGAGATATCTGACGTAATCAGTCCATCCACTGTTTCAGCCTGAGTGATCCAATTGTCCTAGTTGCTCCGACTCGGAGTCCTTTGTTCCCTCCACTGGACTCGCCCTCGACAACAGCACAGTAGCCTCTAGCTAGTATTCTTCCCCAACTCTGAGATGCACCCTGGACCAGGTGCACTTCAGCTCTTCAACAGGAGCTTAAGTGTTTTTCCAACTATGGTCTGCACTAGTCTTCCAACACCTACTACTAGCCATTCCAGCTATTGGACAAGATCAAACTGTTCAGTCAACCCGTCGCGAACATCAATCTTGGATGAATTAACTACGAAGACACCTGAACGATTACACGATAACAATTACTGTGTGCTAGTAGATTCGTCAACCCCCATTCAGCCTGCCATGAGGCCAACGCTTCACACAAAATCTGGCGACTCTAACCCAGCTCTCGACGCTCACCAAGATTCTGAACAAATTTCCTTCGTCGACTCTGACCGTTGCTTTGCCATTATCCAAGCTCTCAAATCATCGTCTCTTGAAACCCAGACGGTGGGTGACACCGTATCGTTGGGTCCCTAAGTTCTTATTTGTTACAGATCTTCAACAGTGTTTCTCCTGCGGAATTCAGCCACATAATATCCCTCTCGTCTGAGCACAAAAGATCTAAAGTATCTGTGAAGTGAGTCCATTCGAACCTTCCAGCAAACGTGTCTAATCTTTCGTTCAGGTTCGTATACTACGCTAATCACCACAAGCTCATTGCCATGGCGCCTCACGAAGTCCACGAAGTCCCGATCAACCATCTCTCGTCGTGTATCCACAACTTGAACCTGCTTGCAAGCCTATCTCTGGACCGAAGCGCCGTCAAGTGTACCACCCACCTCAACCTCGCTATTCAAGGCAGCACGGGGAACTCGGTGCTCGTCCCCGACTTTCGCCTTGACCTACGTACGGTCCGTCCTCCCTTTACCCCACAGATACCATTTTGGGTCCGAGCAGAGTGTGGGTTTAGCTCTAGTCAAAAAGAGATGATACATCAATTGGAGCTAGCTGCCAGTATCGTCCCCCAAACGGACGTCGCCCTCATGATCTCCATTCAGGAGAAAAAATATGTAGCTCCTCCCCGAAACCACCCGCTCCACTCGCGTCCTCCCCTTTCCCATTCGAACTTGGTGCCAGCTGAGTTCCCGACTACCAAGTCTCTGCCACCCGTCGTCGTGGAAGGAATATCATGGATTGCAGTCAAATCAGTAACAATCCACGTGTTCCTGCGTGGTCCTGACGGCGTTTTTGATTTCGGGGAGGATGCAAGTGCACTGTTATATGTGCGCAGGGTAAGTCTTGCGTTCCGAGTCGCTGCCGCTGATCCGGGAATATTCACTGACTCAATTCACTCGATAGTCATTGCTCCCTGAACTCAATCTGGACACGGTCAACGACATCCTCGACAAGGCTGCGCGGCGCCTCGTTCTACGGCTCGTTGCGATGATCCCGGGAGAGTGTCCACGCCATGTTGAATCGGTAGTATTCTTTTACTATATTGCTTCCGATTCTAGACCGGTCCATTCTAGACCGAGTCTCTTTCTTATCTTTCGTTTTCTCTGATTAGATAAGAGCAGTTATTGCTATTGGCTTGACTCAGCTATCACTGAGTCTATAACGCTATTGGCTATCCATATCTTTGCTTACTGATCATGTTCGAGTTACTTACGCCATTGGCTAGAACTTCTTACATGATACTCTAGAATGTTCTTCGAACATTCCTTTCCACAATATGTACAAACACGTATTGTAGTATATAAGGGCCTAAGCCTGACCCTTGAATATCAGGTCGCTTTCACACTCAATCAGTGATTGAAACCTCTAGTCTTAGCTCACACTTCGACTCACAATTCCTAGTAAGTTCTCTACTAGAGTTTCCTCATTCCCTCTTTGTTCTTTCTTCGAGAACCCTCGGTCTGCGCACAAGAGATGTCCCATAGGACTTCTTTACGGTTGTCTTTGATGAGGAAGAGCAAGAAGAAGAAGACGAGGAAGGCTATGAAATATGTGACGAGGAAGGTGACGAGGAATCAAAGGAAGCAGGCGAAGGAGAGGAGGACACCGGTGCCGACGAGCTCATCATCGGTGGGTCTTCCGCCGCCTCTCAAGCAGGGAAAGCCAAATTAGATAAGCACGTCGTTTCCCCACACACCATTGACGGCTTCTGGGTACAGCACCAGATATCTGAAGTCTATTCAGACCCGGTCACCGCCGCGGACAAAGCCGCCTCGGTACTCTCCATCCTCGGTTCGAAGCGCGCCGATATCGTTCATTCGGCTGCAGCGCTACTCGAGAAGCCACCTCGTCAAGTACGAGCGGTGTTCTGGTCAATTCCAGAGCACGGAACTTGGTCGCATCACATCGCATTACTATCATGTGACGCACAATTCGATGGCGACGTACAATCAACATCTGCGGCCGACGATGTCAACGTTGGAGTTGTTCCGAGTCTTTGCGCTCTCGAACGAGTTCAAGTTACTTCCTGTGAGTGATTTGTAGATTTTCCAGTTTGATTTCCCCGCTCACGGCAATCACAAGGTACGGCAAGATGAGAAGCTCGAGCCTGCAAAGTTGCTGGAACGCGTGCCTATTCCCGTCGAGGAGAGCGTCGACGAGCCCGCAGCTAAAATCAACGTGCTTTTGCAGGCCTACTACATATCCCAACTGAAGCTCAATGGTGTCTCTCTCGAATCTTGTTCTTGTCCAATCCGTGACCGTGGATTAATTTCTATTTAGGATTTGCGTTAGTCGCGGACATGGTGTTCGTGCAGCAGTCGGCTGGACGTATTCTACGTGCCATGTTTGAGATTTGTCTGAAGCGAGGGTGGGCTGTGCCAGCTCGAGCGTGTCTTGCGTTGTGCAAGATGGTAGAACGACGAATGTGAGTGTAGGTTTTCGTGCTTAACGTCGTCCATACTTACCTGATTAAATCAGGTGGGGCTCGATGACACCGCTCCGTCAGTTCAAGGGCGTGCCCCAGGAAGTCATTAGAAAGGCTGAAGGCAAACAATTCGTGCGTATACAAGACGTTGCTGAATGACGTGCTAACGTTGTTCTAGCCATGGTACCGTTACTTTGATTTGAACCCACCAGAGCTTGGAGAGCTCATCGGTATCCCTAACGCCGGCCGCCTCGTTCACTGCCTGGTCCATAACTTCCCATAACTTCAGTAAGTGTTTGTTTTTGCGCAATTGCGAGCTATCGTGACCCACGTTCCCAGACTACAAGCGCAAGTACAACCGATCACGCGTTCTCTCCTTCGAATCGATTTGTCCATCCTTCCCGATTTCCGCTGGGACAAGAAGATCCATGGCACTGCCGAGACGTTCTTCATTCTGGTGGGGGATGTTGATGGCGAGATCATTCTCTTCCACGATTCGTTCGTCCTCCGTCAGCGGTACGCAGAAGACGAGCACAACGTCACCATCACAGTCCTGATGTTCGAGCCCGTACCTCCCAACTACTACATCTCCGTCGTATCGGATAGGTGGTTGCACGCGAAGATGAGACTTCCCATTTCGTTCAAGCATCTTATTCTCCCTGAGAAGTTCCCAATTCCGACACCCCTCCTCGACCTCCAGCCTTTGCCGCTCTCCGCGTTGCACAACAAGGAGTTCGAGGCAATGTACTCGAACACGACTCAAACGTTTAACAAGATCCAGACGCAAGTGTTCCAAGCCCTGTATACGTCTGACGAAAACATATTCGTCGGTGCACCAACGGCCCGGGGGAGTGGAAAGACGATCTGCGCTGAATTCGCATTGCTCAAGCTATGGAACAAGCGGGACAACTCGAGAGCTGTATGCGTTGAGCCGTATCAGGAGATGGTAGACCAGCGTGCCATCACGGAGTGGCGTCGCAAGTTCAAGGATGTGCAGGGCGGGAAGGAGATCGTGAGCCTGACGGGGGAGACGAGCGCGGACCTTCGCTTGCTCGAGAAAGGCGATGTCATCGTGTGTACGCCTAGCCAAGTGAGTGGACGGAAGGGAACTTGATATTTGTTTCGTAACTCATTTGTTTCGACAGTGGGACGTTCTGTCACGCAGGTGGCGTCAGAGGAAGAACGTGCAGACGATCACCCTTCTTATCGCGGATGAAATTCAACTCGTCGGTGGAGAAGTTGGTCCGACATACGAGGTGATCATCTCCCGGACACGGTACGTATCCGCGCAGACCGAGATCAAGACCCGTGTTGTTGCCCTGGGTGTATCGCTCGCGAATGCTCGAGATCTCGGGGGGTGGATAGGCGCCCCGTCGCATGCCATCTTCAACTTTTCGCCCAGGTAAGTGTGTCTGTGGGGGGGGGGGCGGTCTGTAGGTCGAGCAC
>JBBPOM010001445.1:0-10741 GCA_038091455.1 Leccinum uliginosum | reverse complement strand
GACAGGATTGGTGACCAACTCGAGCTCGAGCTCGGGCGGGGTGAGTGTTGTTGGTGGGGAAGTGTCGTCCCTCGGGGACGAGATTATGACTGGGCAGGCGGCGATCTATTATGGGAAGGGGACGACGGCATCGAGCTATTTCTTCCCTTCGGCGACTGTCTCAGCGTGGAACGCTTACATCGCTACTGCGACTGCGACCAGTGGAGCGAACTCGCTAAGTGTGACGAGATCTTCGATGAATTGTCTTGGGGGCGCGCTGGTCATCGTGCTCGCCGCGTTTGCGTTGTTTTAAGCTAGACTCGTCAGGTTGGGTTGGGGTGCCCATAGACCAGTTTTGTCACGCTCAATTGTTTTTCTACTCTATTCTCGAGTATCTGCGGGCCCGCCAGAAATTGACTCAGGTTCTGTTTGTACATCCTTGCGTGCTTGTAGATTATCATTGGATTTTGCTATTTATTACATGCAAACTGGTGTAAAAACAAGTGTGCGTGAACTTCTATTACTGACCGTGTACATGTGATCAACCAACCAACCTGTGTAGCATCAAACCGCATTTTGAATTTGATAACGATAGACGTTGATAGTTCTCCAATTGCTTAGTGGCATTGATTTCAGCACAGTTGATGCCCATTGATAGTGAGCACATCAATTCCCAATTTTGGTGTTCATTTCTGACATCCTCGTCAGTTGCCAATTAGGACCAGATGGGAGTTGATTTGGTGAGCTATTTCTTCCTTAGAAAATGAGGTTTTGCCCACATGAAACCAATGCGAGTGCAGATTTGAAGAGTGACCAAAAATTATGACACTCTTGCGTTTCCTTGCACGCCGGCTGATTACTCTGAGTCCTACATGATTCATTACTATGGTGCACGTCCCTGTTTACATACTAGGACTCGGCTTCTTCAATGCTGTGAACTTCTCAAGTACTCTCGTGCGTGCCTCCTCAGCTTCAACGTTCCCGCAGTAATTATGACCATGACTAGGCCGTCTCTTACTTAGCACTGGCACCCCTGATGCGAATCATTCGTGGGCCTCATGCAGTGGTTGCCGCACCAGCCACGATTTCCACATCCAGTCTCGGACACCTCGGAGATTCTTGCTTCATCCACTGGCACCTACAGTTCCGTGCACTCTGGGAGCTTCAGACCCCATCTTTGTACCCCTGACCACGAGAATGGTGGATTCTTAGCCCAGAGTTGTGATCACCATGTCCCCGGAATCGAGCTACGCATCAAGCATCTCAATATCAAGAAGTTATCCAACAAAGAACCACAAACCTCACCGTGCCAGTTCCCCACCCTCGGACTGCAACGACATGTCGAAACGTCGGTAAGCCAATGCGATTGGCTCCAGAGACTACATGCATGGCACTGATACCCGAACCGACAGACATCGGCCATCGGAGGCAGTGTGAACGTCACGGTCACGAGGAGACGTCTACTCCGAGTCTATCAAGGGCTTGACGTCAGTGTCAAATGCACGTCAGTCAGGAAGATCAGGAACGGTTGCTCAGTGAAGCCTGCCTTGAACACGACTCCACCGTCCCGCCGCCATCTGCATCCAAGCTCAGTGGGCGCTGTCACTTGCAGGTATGCGTGAATTCCCACTCCGAATCCCAATGATATGCAATCGACGCAGTGTGTAACACACTACTATATACTTACGCGTTGCCTCGGGCTCCCTGTAGCGCTCTACTATGGAAGGACTGTCGTTTCCGATCAGCGTGCCAGCGCGGCGACTTGATGCATAATCATCAACTGTCGACGCTCCGGGTCGAGCCTGTCGATCAGGCACTGTCAAGTAAATTGCCATGTACCCAACTGAGTGGGTTATCATGTTTGAAAGGGGGAAATAAAATAGACAATGAATCAATGACGGCTCTGATCAACGCCGGTGGGCGTTTCGACCCATGAACCAATCACTTCAGATCGCCGACAGTGCTGCGGAATAAGTATCCAAGGAAAGAGAACTCACCCTCAACCTGTCATCATCGCCGTGAGCGTCAAGAAGGCTGATTACATAATTTTTCTGAATGGAGGAGCTCGCGCTGTTGAGCTTATGCCATGTACCACAGCTGTCCGCTGATACTGCCACGATTCTAGAACGACTGAAAGTACGACACGCCGCATGGATCGGACAGGGGACACCCAATCCACCGCATTCACAATTTCAGCCAGCCAGCCTTTCTTCCAGTCAACGGTTTCTTCTTGTTGTATCCGATGGGCCGTTCGCGGGGAACCAAAACACATGCAGCACACACTGTCGGACAAGCGAATCTTGTCTTACTAGTTACATATACCTACAAGGTATGCATGACATACACATGCCAAAAACCATACAAACTTCAGCTGAAATGCTATAACCAGTGAAACAGCGACACGGGTGCGAGGTGGGTCACACAACGAGGGGAGTAAGATCGCTCCAAAGATGTGGACACTGACGAGGGAAAAGATACGTGTGAAGACAGAGATCATGATCACGATCACGTCTGCAAAAGAGAGAGAGAGAGATAAGAGGTGAAACTAAATACGGATTCCATTGAGAGAAGGAGGGCACGGGGGGAGTGATAAGAGGATAGATGATCGCATCTAGATCCATTGCCAAAATGAGCAACTGAAGAAAAGCAGAGCGGAAAAAAAGGATTGATCAGTAGTTGAAGACGAAACAAGGAATAGTCAGGCAATCCCTTGATGCTGTACCTGCGAACAGATCGGGCAGGCAAAAGGATGTGCAGTGTGATCATGAGCAGCGAGACGTGAAAATGTAAACAGCACGAGCAGCGAGGAATAGAACTGGCGATAACATTGCTTCGACAAAAATGTCCCAGAGTGAAATTGCTGAGGTATCGTTCCAGTCGAGGAAAAGAAACCTGTGTCGGCAGAAAAAAGGAACAATTAGTTGCCGGTGAAAGTGGAAGATCCTGTGTTCCTACCGATTTGAATCTCGCGAGCTGAAATGAAAGATAGGGCAGATGCTACAAAAGTTTGGACTGCTTGAGGTGTCTTCGGACCACCATGTCTCGTACTGCAACGGAATCAGTAGGCAATCTCAATTCCGATGTGTAAGGGAATAGCTCACCGCTTGCGAGGATGCCGGCCGTGGTGGTGGTGTCCTGATAAAGATCAGGTCTAAGCTCATAGTGATCACCGCAAGGAACTCCCACCGTGACAGAAGTACAGAAACCATAGAACTTTCGTGGCAGAGGAGAGTACTCTCGGTGGATAGCACTGAACTTGCTCCTAAAGTCTGAGGGACCCAATCAGTGGTACCCAGGCACTCCCAATTGATAGAATATGAATATACGAACATTTTGAGGCTGTTTCTATGTCATTTGGCCGGTCGCCATAGCTGCGAACATATTTGGATAGCCTGATGCCCGAGTCGAGCTTGGTTTCGAGAATGTCGCATTTGTTAAGAAAAAGGACCAGGTCAACGTTGGCCAAGAGTTTATTTGAACAAACAGCTTTCCATAGTAGCACGCTGTCCTCCTGAACCGCTGTTTAGAATGACGCACTTCTCGAGTCAGCGAAAAGATATCCTCACTAGTCTGTTCACACTTCGGTCTTCTGCAAGAACTTGGTCGAATCCGGATATAGGGGCAAGAAATATGATGGCGTCCACTAAGGCAACGTCGCGATCAGACAGGCACGAATGACGTCAGGATGAAAATGCGAACCATCATCAAAAAAGGGTACCCATGTGGCTGAGAAAGAGGGTGAGTGAGACTGACGAGACAAGATCAAGATATCGCACCTCTCTAGAGCAGGAGGGTCTTTAGACAGAGGTATCGGCATGACCGCGGGACACACACCTGCGACCGAGAACCGCCGACGTCAACTATTCTCCACTCGGTGCCTTGTTCGCGTCCGGCTGCAGCCTCCATTTCACATCGGTATTCGGAAACGCCAACAGTTTTCAGACGAGCTCGCAGAACGTCGTCTGTCACATGATGAAAATGTGGATGACGGACCGAGGCGAGCTTACTTACCATCAGAAGGGATATAATGGAGTGCCGTGACGCGATTCACGTCGTTCAAGAAACTGAAAAAGACGTCGGCATGAACGCGTCGCGGAATAGGTAAATTTAGATGTTACAATCCTGGAAGTTCTTCCAGCCTTATCCTGCGTCTTCGAAGCACCTCGCGGACAAATTTGTTGCCCCAGAGTGCTATGATATCATCGCTGCAGCTATGTAGGACTTCTTGAGCTTCGTCGCGCGTTGTCATCCCGGTATTTCCCAATGACGTTGGTCGGCCCTCTCTGCGAGAACTTTTGGCTAGGGCGCCTTTCCAGGTAGCGCCCGGGCGAACGAACACCTCCTGTGTCCGCCATGAGCGCTCAACACTCGAGCTGCGTCGTGATGGGTATCCACTGAAACTGGCGCCTCCAGCAAAGGAGGCGATGTCGTCTTCGCCTGGCGGGACAAGCTTCGCGATAAGAAGCGCTTCGATATGTCGAAGAGGTGTGAGACGCATCCGGAGCAGGTCTATTTCGTGGGGTACGTGTGGGGTATCTTCGTCGCTGTCCTCGCCTGCGCTGTCAACGGGGGGTAATCGTACGCTTGCGAGGGCGTCCATGATTGTGCGGACGGAGCGGACGACATTGAGTTGTATGACGCTACGCCATAAAATACGCTCTTCGCGAAACGCGGACGGGGTGTACAGTCGCTGGAAATCTGGTGGGAAAGGGTCAGCTGGGGGAAGGGTTTGCCGTTGGTATGTGACTGACGTCTGAGCGTGGTAGATTTGCCTGGCGGATCGGTCAGGGCGGGGGAAGGCAAGACGAGGAGAGAGCGAGGAGTACATGCCTGACTCGCTCTGTCCTAGAAGAAGGAGCCTGACGACGCTCTTCTTCCTTTGCTGCTGGCGTTCTGCTTTGATAGACTCGTCGATCTGAAAGCTTATTCTTCTTGCCTCGGCCTCCTGGGCAAGTCGGATGAGGCGGTCCTCTTCAGTCTCGTTTGGGGGTGGCTTGAGGAGCTCGTCCAAGGGGTCATACTCTAGCTGGGGCTTGCTCCCTGAGGGCATGGTGGTGGTAGGACAGGAGGGGAGTCAATGTAGGCAAGGGTCAGGCACGCACTCATTTAAGTGCCGTCGCAAGCCGCCCAAGTTGGCAACGTTCCGAAATCAAAATCTCAGCTCAACTCTTTTGCCTTCTCTGCAAAGACCCTCCGAGGACCAGCTCATGTCTGCCAGTCACATTATAATATTTTGGGCCCACAGTAAGTAAGCGAGCTGGTACTCAAGCTCCACCAAGAGTTTCTCCGTGCCTGACATGGATCTGAGTTTAGATCCCTTTCCCGAATTGCGAGGCAAAATATTTAAGGCACAACCTGACTGTTGCCTCGTGGGGGCAAGTAAGCGTGATCACGCGCACTGGCACGCCCAGTCGTTTTTGGTTCAAGTTGAGTTCCTCAACGGCCCCGTCTGCGAGGACGAGTCTTCTTATGGACACCCGGTCCTGACCGCATCTCACCATTCCCTGAGAAGTGGATAGTCAACGACCTTTCCCTCTTGTTTCAAACTACTGCAATCTCGGCCATCTCCAGCCCATCGTTTCTGGATGGACACAGCATCGTCACCACACGCAAGTTGCCCAAGCTTATCGGGGGATAATTGCACGCGGACTGGTGTTTCAGTTCGTCTCGAACAACACAGGACTCCAAAACCGTCCACCTCGATCTAACACCTACAGTATAATACAAGCCAATGAATTCCGCAGTGTGAGTTCTCGCGGGCACTTTTAGGATTCAGGAACGATCCTGCCAGTGTTTCTCAATTCATTATCCGGGCCGCCGTCATTACTACAGTGTGTCCAATTATTGAATGCACACAGAATCCGTGGTGCAAACGCAGATTGCATGTTTCCGCAAGAACGACCGGTCTTGAAGGCCGCCCCGGCGGCGGCGGAAGCGCGGGTCAATTTGGGAGCCGCCATCGGACGTGGTCGCCCGCCCGGCCCCTGCGGACACTGTCAAGGATCAACAGGTACATACGCGAGCATGATTCGAATGGCATGATACGTTCTGCCATGTTACTTACTTAACTGAACATCCCATAATTGGGTCACATAACCATTTCCAACAGGGCAGCCTCTAAGTAAGTACCGGAAGAAGTACCCGGCCCGTCTAGAGCAATTAATGTTGATGCTCCCCGGTGGACCAATGGAACACATCACTCCGTGAATTCCGATTCCTTGTGGCGAACGAGTTCCTGATTCCAACAGTTGACGGATGATCAATATTCTCCGGTGTTCCGAGGGTTATATTATCACTCAGATGCCCGGCCATCTTACGCATAGCATATTAAGCGGAGGCGAGGCTCAAGGACTCAACATTCTCTCATTGCGTTCTCTCACTTGGCGTTACATAACAAAATTTCATCACTGCCGCAGAAACCTTGCTTTAACCTCTTCATTGCTTGTTTCAAGCTCACTGCGGCATCGAATACAGAGGCGCCGGCGCTTGAAGGCAAAATGCACACAAATCAAGATCGATGTTATCACTATGATACGCTTGCTTCGCCAGCTTTCCTCAATTATCTCCAGATAGTTTTCCCGTGTGAATTATCTCACACCAGCAGGCGTACTAATCTTGCGCTTTTTTCGTTCTCTTCCGAGTCACCCTTGTGCTTCCGGTACTTCGTCAACGGGGCCCGCAAAATTTCCAGTGTTTTTGACATTTTTTTACACGTCCTGACTTTACAAATTTCGTGCACTAGGAGCCGATTCACTGTGGTATTGGTACTGTTATAATATCGAGTGCTGCCGTATTATGAGGGCCTGGTGATTTTCCTTTGTAGAGACTACATAGTAGGTGCTTGCCAGCAGTGCCAGGGGGCCGCTCCAAGCCCGAGTCACTGGCGAATGTCCGTACAAACGCCAACTTGACCTCACGAATCTTTCCGACAGTCCCATTTTACTTGTCGAAGGACGTTTCCAACGTGTTTTGTGCTGAGACTTACTCTGTGACTCTGTGAACCACTGACCAACCAACTCTTGTATTTTTTGACCTCAATGTCTGACTCTGACGTTGATCAGGCATCTGTATTTACCACTGCCAGTTCATCTTCTGATACAAACTCGACATCTCCTCCATTCACGCCGCTTAATCTGCATCAGAATGCTACCGATCCCTCTGCACGATGGCTCGTTCAAAAGTTTGGAGGTACCAGCATTGGCAAGTTTGCAGTCCAGATCGCAAAAGACATCGTTTCGTACGCTCCACACACCTTTCTGTCCGTACGGCACCCAGCCAATCCGTTGCGCTAGGAACTACATCGATCAACACAAAATCGCTATCGTGTGCTCTGCACGCTCAGGATCTACCAAAGACCTGGGAACGACGAATCTGTTACTCAAGGCCGCTGGCGAGGCCAAACAACGGCCGTCTTGCAAATCACCCAGTAGATCTGGAACGATGACACCTGTGACGAACGGCGTGGCTGGGCGCCCTTTCGAGGCCTTGTCGCCTCGAACGCGCAGCTCGTCCCCGACTTCGATCGCCTTCTCGTTCACGCCGCTGAGTGCTTCTCAATCTGGACAAAGCCTGCCCGAGTTTAGCGCTACCGTCGACATCATCCGCTCCGAGCACTTGGAAGCAGCCAAGGCCTCCATCGAGACTCCAGAGATTCTACAAGACATCGAAGCTGAAATAAATCGTGATTGCGATTGGCTTCATGCGTTCCTTTTTGCAGCGCAGGTGAGATTTTTTGCAAACGCACGTTGTCGTTCAGGTCTCACGGTTCACGTTTGTATTTGCACAGGTGATTGACGAAGTGTCTCCTCGATCTCGGGACAGCATCATCGGTTTCGGAGAGCGTCTAGCATGCAAGCTTATGACGGCCATCCTGCGGGATCAGGTTCGTTATCCTCGGTATCGACGACCGAACTTAGTCCGATCAGTAAATTTGTCTTTTGTAGGGTATTGATGCCGAATATGTGTCGTTGGAGGACATCGTGCCTTCATCCGATGACGGTGATCGCACCGTGGAGGGATCTCTGGATCAGCCCTTTTACGACACCGTCGCTTCCGCAGTCGGGGAACGCATCAAAGCGTGTGCCCCGAGGGTCCCTGTCGTCACCGGTGTGTATTCGCTCTGCTTTCCGTGAGTATATATCCCACGAACGCCGTCCATCGCAGGCTTCTTCGGCCCAGTTCCTGGATCATTGTTGCGCCAGGTCGGGAGGGGTTATACGGACCTACTCTCAGCGTTGCTCGCCGTCGGCCTAGAGGCGTCCGAACTCCAGATATGGAAAGAAGTCGATGGCATATTCACGGCCGATCCACGAAAAGTGCCTACGGCACGTCTTATACCCATCATATCACCCGACGAGGCAGCCGAACTGACTTATTACGGGAGCGAAGTCGTTCATCCGTTTACAATGGAGCAGGTCCGTTGTACAAATTTGCCTTGCCCTGGCTGATCATTGTCTCAACCATGGCCACTTTTTCCAGGTAATCCGACGAAAGATACCTATTAGGATAAAGAACGTGGTGAACCCCGGTGGCGGAGGAACGGTCATCCACCCTGACCCGGATGAAGTAGTTTCCAGCGAGGCTGACCCCGATACGCCTTCAGAAGCAACCACGATGACAAGGACGCCTTCATACGTTGCATCCCTTGAAAACGTACAGAAGAGCAAGCGACTCCCTACGGCGGTGACGATTAAGGAGCGCATCGTCGTCCTCAACGTGAACTCGAACAGGAAGAGCGTCTCGCACGGTTTCCTGGCGCGCATCTTTGGTACGCTCGACCGGTTCGGCGTCGTCGTCGACTTGATCAGCACGAGCGAGGTACACGTGAGTATGGCGATCGAGGATAATCTAGCGAAGAAGATCATGAACCGGTTGGTCGCTGAGCTTCAGAAAAGCGGATCGGTGAGCTCGGTGCTTCCTCTTTTGGCGGGCGACCTGAACGACGGACCATACCCCCGAAACAGGTCTCTATCCACGGAGAGATGGCGATTCTATCGCTGGTCGGGAAGCAGATGTGCAATCTGGTGGGCATGTCTGGGCGGATGTTCCAGACGCTCGCGCAGGGCAACGTGAACATCGAGATGATCAGTCAGGGAGCGAGCGAGATCAACATCTCGTGTGTCATACGGGCGCGGGACGCTGTCAAGGCGCTCAACTTGATCCATCAGAGCTGTCTGCAGGTCAGGCAGGAGAGTATTCGTGGACGCGGTATGTTGTGATCCTTTTTCTTGATGTATTTTGTTTTTCATTGGCTGTCGTGAACTAATGTTTTGTGATGGACAGTTGGCCCGTGGCTCTTCTAGAGGGGCGTAGAAATGAAAAGGGAACATGTCCCACAACTGATTTATAGGGTATTTGATGTCCTTGCAATCGCTTTCTGAGAGTCGGCAGTTTTGTATAATAATAAAGGCGAGCGTTTAGAATGCGAAGATGGGACAAGGGTCGTCGATGGCCTTGTCGACTGACCGCATCTGTCTTTGATCCTCATCATCAGTATAGTCCTTCAAGTGCAGCTCACGCCACACCCGGCAACTCGGGCCCCCACTCCGACCACCCAGCACACGGAGCGACGTCCAAAGAATACCATCTTACAATGGAATTTACAGTGTCGCGGTCCTCACGCATCATGATTAGCTCCTTCCAGTTATATCGATCTGACAGTTTAACTCTCTGAAGGCAGTGGGGTTGTCATTCTTTTAGGCTCTGCACGGTCACGACAGAAGCAAAGGTATGTACAGCTTGCTCCATCCTACTCCATTGACGTCCAGACCGAATATTCTCACTCATCGATCCTCTGGCTCTTCGCTGACGTCCACAGCCATTATCGCATGGTGCCCATGTAGCTCACTTATCTTTCTTCCTTCTCCTCCGGCGTCTTCGTGGCCTTTCGCGCTATTTTTTTTTCATGGCGAACTGGTCAGCAATTTGACTGATCTGTAAAAGAGGTCGAAGTATGCATTTCCGGCATGCACCATTATCATGGATCCCAGGGTCACATTTGCAACATTGTACTTACTCAGACGATATACCCTCCATCCAGCCTGAGGGCACTTTCGCCTGACGTTGGGTACATAGATGCTAGTATTCTACAATATTATGCATGTGGCGTTCTCGAGCAAAAGGTCAGCATCTTCTCCCTCTTAGGCTACGGTGCAACGAACGACGGTCTGAACGTCCTTCGCTTCATCACCAGGGAGGAGCATTTGCATTGCTACCCATGCTGCACAAGAATTTCGGTATGTACACCTTGATCAGTTCCTTCCGATTATCGTCGTCTCAATCTGGCGATCACTAGTCGTCCTCGACTAGCCCCCTATCAAACTGTGAACGACGTCCTGTCACTCGCGCACGAACACGGCAAAGATGGTTCTTACATGTTTCAATGGAATCCAGCGGGGCATCTGCATTTGTTCCCTTTTTTT
This sequence comes from Leccinum uliginosum, assembly GCA_038091455.1. NCBI lineage: Eukaryota > Fungi > Basidiomycota > Agaricomycetes > Boletales > Boletaceae > Leccinum > Leccinum uliginosum. The sequence goes on along the minus strand of JBBPOM010001445.1, from coordinate 341 downwards.
GGATTAGCACAAATTCCGCCCATATCCTCAAAGTACTTTCGCTCAGGCTCGCCTTATCTCGTTCTACTCGCCACGTGTCATATCGCAAAATCTCGCCGTCTCCAGAACATCGTCACTATCTCTCCGAAGGAACTGGCTCTCTGATTTGTAGATAACATCCCGGAGTTTCATCTCAACAATTGTCTAGCGTGGCGTCGCCTCATTTTCGTCTATTCGTGGAGCAGATGAAACTCTGCTCAAATTGCCCTTCCCTAGTGAGATGTGGTTCGTTATCACTTCAGAGAAGATATGCCACGTCATCCACATTTCGGCACCCCCGCGCACAATCACCATCTGATTGT